>OLKM01005096.1:0-18450 GCA_900291075.1 Melanogrammus aeglefinus | reverse complement strand
TGAAACTTATCAATCTGGATGTCGTCCATCTTTTCTTTTCGGGGATGCGGGCCAGGTTGGAGTCGCCCGTGAAATAATGTTTTTTTCCTAATAGGCAGTGACCACATTGGGAGGCTTTGCGCGTTTGTAGGAGGTATGTATGGAGGGCTTGGTGGAATGGAAAACACTAAAGCCTAGGGAGAGAAAAGGGAAGGAGTAAGTGCGGTGGTTTTGGCCGAACCTCGGACCTTTCCCCAGCTGCGCAGGCCAGAGCCACAACTCGATAAGGAGTGGTCCCAGGAGGAGTGAGGGCCCTCGGCAAGGTGAATTTATCAGCAAAAACCTAGTGGGATGCATCAAAGGTTCTGCGATTAGAAAGATTCTGACAATTAATGATCTTGTTCACTTGTAGTGGAGGTGGTGTCGTTCTGACCAGGAGTAGTGTGGCGCGTCTCGCAGCGCGGTCGAGGCAGACGACGCGACAGTCGAGTCGTTCCGGGTCGCGCACCTGCGCAGAGAGAGACGGCTGGTTCCAGATGACGAAGGAAGGGGGATGCGCGCATGGGAGCTCCGCGTGTCGGCGTTGGAGAAATCAAGGGCCGTCCTCCAGGACGCAAGGAGGCGTCAACGTACTGGCGAGGGGGTCCGCAGCGGTGCGACGGCGACCGGAGCGAGGACGTGGGCCCCGGGTAAGTGGTTTTCGGCTGGTCCAGGGCGTTGGGGAAGCGAGGGTGGAGGACTGGAGGCTCAGGCGTCGGCGTAGGGGGATCCAATGCGCTCGTCTCCAAGACGCAGGGAGAGTCGACGACCGCCGAGGTGAGTCCGCATCCGGTGCGATGACCGGAGAGTGGACTCGCCTGGTCACGCGGTAGGCGCTGTTGCAGCGGGGCGTCTCGGCCGCGGTGGTGGGGGGCAGGTGTTATTACAGGGTGCGCGAGGGAAACGTCGGGTTAAGCTTAAGACATAGGCGGTGGAACGGGAAAGAGGGATAGCGGATAGATTAGTGGCACTGGACGCGTAAGTGATGTTAATGTGTTGTCTGCTGTTTAAGGGTGTTATGGTGGGCCGTGCGTCGTGTGGGAAGTGGTGGCAAAGGCCTTAGGGGTGGTTTTTCCGAGTAGGAGCAGTGGTGGAGAAGTGGCACAGGTGGTGGTGGCTCCGGGAACCAACAGCAGCCGCCGCAGTGCAGAAATGGAAGACGGGAGTAACGTCTGCCATAACGTTGGTGTGTGCCCACCGGAGGGCTCTGTCAAGGGCCTCATTATTAAAGGGCCAAGGGTTAGTTGTGATTTGTCTATAGTGTGTGCTATAGTGCTTTGATTAAAATCTTTAGATTTTGTTAATTTCATCCACTCCATAGTGCTTTCCCTTTAATTTCGTTTAAGGACCAGATCGTCTGGTGCCGCCGTTTAATAAATGCTTCTTTAGATGAGCTACTTTTCTGCCATCCCTAATGGTGGAAATACCTGTTTAATTAGCTTCTGTCTAATATTTCTATGTGGTGGATGGATTGTAATAGTTTGAAAATAATTGTTTGATTAGTTTCGGATCTAGTGTCGGGTTGAAGGAAACCTCACGACGGAGTCGAATTCAAAGGTGAGTGTATGTTTTTGTGGGTCTAAGGGCGTAATGAGCTACCAATAGGCTTAAATCTATTTTCTGAGTTATCAGCCATTGGGATAGAATAAAAAATTAAAAAGGTAAAAAGGTCAAGGCCTATATTATAAGAAGAACAGCAGAAGGCTTTTGGAGTTGGAGTTAAAAAAAGGAGAAAACATAGAAAAAAGAATCTAAAAAGATAAAAGAAAGATGCAAAAAACAGTTATATTAAGATAAGGTTTAAAACCATAAACCGCAAAAAATGAGATTAAAAATAATGACGCACTTAAAACCAGACAAAGGCATGTAACAAAAATGGTGAGTGGTAAAAAATGAAAGATTGCATGGTCCGGTAGCTGTTGTTATAACTGTGATAAAAAAGCATCCATGGTTAGCTTTAGCATGTGAGGTAGGGTAACATCAAACAATTCCTCCATCGGTTTCAGATGAGTGGCTGTCAGTGGGGGGCAGTACCGTAGCCTGGGCCAGGCGACAGGGCGTCACCGGTCCAACCAGTGGGTTTTCAGCCAAGAAGCAGACAGGCTAGCTTAGCCAGGAAGGTTAGGATGACATCAATTCTTCCAATGTTTTTAGATGGGTTAGTTAGCTTAGAGCAATGATAGCTTTGCATGGAAGTAAGATAGTGTCTATTTCCTTCGGTTTGTTTTGATGGGTGGCTTTTAGCTGGAAGTAAGCCCGTGCTAAAGGCTGGGGTGACAGACGTCACTGATCCACCCTGATGAGGTTTGTAGGTATCCCCAACACAGTGTTATATCCAAAAATTAAAAAAGGTACTGATCACGACGTAGATGTCTCTGTACTCACCAGGTTAAAAAAGAGGAGCCCATTTGAAGGAGGTTTGATTAAAACCAAAAAGGAATAAGGTAATTTCCACAGATGGTTAAAACAAGGCCAGTTTATTCACTCCAACATGCCGGTCAACTAACTTAAAACAAACTTTGTTTAAAAGAAAGTTTGATAAAACACAAGGTAAAAAGTGCATCCAAATAAAAACTCCAAAGTTGCTAAAAAAACAGTTCACCAGAATAACTAAGATTGCATTCCACAGATAAAGAAAGCGTTCCTAACGTTTCACCCGGTTTAGGCTTCGTCAGAGGATAAGAAAGTGAGGACAGAATAACATTTTATAAAAGGTAAGAAGAGCAAGTGGTTTGAAGGGTGTCAATCCAGTTGTCTGTTCAGCCAATGGGTATGCTTCGTGTCATCCAACAGGGCGGGGGTTGAAGGGTGTCAATCAAGGTGTCTGTTCAGCCAATGGGTGTGCTTTGTGTCATCCACCAGGGGCGGGATGAGGAGAAGGTGTCATCGACTGGAAAGTTACCAGGAGTGGGTTTGGCCTAACAGGTGACTGGGTAAGAATGACAGCAAATAATATACAAAAAAATGGAAAAGCATAAAGTTTAAACGTTTTAGCTAGGCTCTGGCAAGGTTAGGTTATGGTTAGGGCGCACCCTCATGTTACATGCAGCAGCACACGGGATAGACATATAGTCTCCCATGCACTACTACTATGTAACATGAGGGAGGAGGGCACGGGCACAAGCAATTTAAAATACGTTATAAAAACTTTTGCTACCATAAAATCAATGGAATAAAATACATAAAAGGAATAAAATGAATAAAAGGAATAAAATATGGCAGGGTGGTTAGGGTTAGGAGAGGGGGAGGGAAGAGGTTATGGTGAGGAATTAAGACTGTCTATTTTTTAGGCAGGATGTTGGGGAGGTTGTGGTGAGGACCTGGACGAATGGAGTGGAAAGATGTGTCGTCATTAAGGCCATGAGGGGCTGTGGTGGACAGCCTATAAATCCACCTTCGTTCTGCAGCTCTCCTTTGGCCCATGGACCAAGCGGCGTTGGTCTCAAGACCTGATAATAAAAAGTTTGTAATGTGGTGGGAGATGAAGTGGTTATATAGTAGTTTATTGTCTGTTCCTTTTTGAATGTGGTATATATGTTGGTATAGCCTCTGTTTGATGGTGGCCCTGTTTCTCCCACATAGATGCTCCTGCATAATCTGCACTGTATGGCATAGACGACGTTGCTGGAGAGTAATGTGAAGGTCTGCTGGATGGGGGCACCGGCACGAGAGTTAAAGATGTATTTGAGGTTGGAAAAGTAGGGGTCAAAGGTTGTGCGTATCTCCTTGTTCAGTGCCGTATGGACTAGAATGTCCTGTAGATTTTTATTACGGCGGTAAGACATTAATATAGTGAATGAAGCAAGAGGGGTGGTTTCGGGAATAGCAGAATTAAAATGTTGTTTGATAGCTTGCTTGAGGGGGCCTAGTTGTCGCGAGAAGGTTGTAATTAATGGAATTAAATTCTTATCTGTTGTCTTTTTTACAGGGAGGACGGGCCGGTCTGGTTGGAAGAGGGCGGTCACTTCCCCTTTGATGGTCCGAAGAAAGCGTTTGGAGTAGCCTCGTGGTCTAAGGGCCTTAAAGAGGATCCTGGTGGCCTCCTCTACGTGATGGGATAGAGAGCAGATGCGGTGGAAACGGATTAGTTGGGACTTGATGATGGAGCTGAAAGTGTGCCGGGGATGGTAGCTGGTGTTAAATAATAGTGAATGTCTGTCAGTGTCCTTAAAATAAACCTTGGTTGCTAATGTTTTATGTCCATCCTTTGTGTCGTTGAAAAAAACTACTGTGTCAAGGAAGGGGACCTGCTGGAGATGAAGGGTGTGTTTAAGTTTAATACGGGGGTGGTGTGAGTTAAGAATCTGAATAAAATGGTTAAAATCCGTTTCTGATTTGTCCCAAAGGCCAAAGATATCGTCTAGATAACGGTAATAGACTAGGGGGCGTGACGGGCATTTAAGAAAGGCAGATTCCTCCCAGTCTGCCAGGTAGATGTCTGCGTAAGCCGGTGAGTATTTCCTTCCCATTGCGCAGCCGCATGTTTGAAGGAAGAAGGCTTTATCAAATAAAAAGTCATTGCGGGTAAGGGTAATTTCTAAAAACTTTAAAATAAATGTGTCGGGACGAGATGGATCCGGTGATAAAGCCAGTGCTTTCTTCACAGCCTCGAGGCCCAGGACAGTGTCGATGTTCGTGTACAGGGAGTCAACGTCGATAGAAAAGATAAACGTGTTATCAGGGACGGTAAGATTCTTTAGCTTGTTTACAAATGTGTAGGTGTCCTTGAGGTAGCTCGGGTGGGTGTGGGATAGGGGGTTGATGTAGTAATCTATGAACTCCGCCAGGTGATATGATTCGGAGCCACAGTCGCTGACTATAGGGCGTCCTGGAGGAATAACGAATGGAACGGTCCAAGTTTCTGGGGGTTTATGTATTTTGGGGAGGAGGTAAAATAATCTCGCTCGAGGGAGATCCGGGCCGTATAGGTAATGAGCCTGTTTTGCGTTGATAAGGTGTTTTTCCCTCATTTGGTCAATTAAGCGCCTAACCATTGTTTGTGTCTCAAGGTACATAGGATTCGTGAGAGGGCGATAGTAGACCGGGTCATTGAGTTGACGCGTCGCCTCGAAGATGTAATTGGTACGGTCCTGTATTACAATTTGTCCTCCCTTATCCGCCGGTTTAATTATAATCTCGTGATGAGATTTTAATTTGTTGAGGGCCTGTTGTTGATGGGTCGTGATATTGTTCTCCCCTACAGGACGTCGAGGTCGGAGGTCACGGAAGGAGCGGAGGTCCTGAGCGATGAGCTGGCGTATAGGCTTCGAGACGGACTTCAAGGCTGGTTCCCAGATGGACGGAGTGGTAAAAGGTAAGTAAAAATAATCTGTATTATATTTAAAATAATCGAGAATTTTTAACCGTCTGTGGTAAGTATGTAGATCTCGTCTCAATAGGTCACGATCTGGGAGTGTCGGTGTCGCGATGAAGGTGAGGCCTCGTTCGAGGATCTCCTGTTCTGACGGGGACAGATGAAGAGCAGAAAGGTTAGTGACGTTAGATATTGAGGACGGAGGGGACGGCGCTGCGCCTGGTGGTCTAGCTATAAATCCAGCTGGCTAAGCCAGTCATCCAGCATAAAATTAGCTGTGTTTGGAGTCCAATGGATATTGTCATGGGTAGTCTGGTATTTTAGCGTCGACAAGGTGTTAAGAAAGCTAGCACGTGAGTCTATCCCCTCGATATTATCCCTCACAAAGTCATTAAACGACTTTACACAAAGTATTTGGGTGGCGGATAGCCTAGTAGATACCGTTATCAGGGGAATTACAATGCGAGCCTGAGGGAATGTTTCTCTGGCCGTCCTAATTAGACGTCGTGTGTCCTTAATTATTGTAATGGGAGTCTGTTGTCTTAGGCAGTTGTTAATTCCGATAGACAATAGGATGAGCTTAGTTTCTGGCCTGGGAGATGTATGTTTTTGCAGGATAGCTGTTAAATGTCTTAGTGTGGCTCCTGGAAACTATCAATCTGGATGTCGTCCATCTTTCTTTTCGGGATGCGGGCCAGGTTGGAGTCGCCCGTGAAAATAATGTTTTTCCTAATAGGCAGGGACCACATGGAGGCTTTGCGGTTTGTAGGAGGATGTATGGAGGGCTGGTGGAAGGAAACACTAAGCCTAGGGGAAGAGAAAAGGGAAGGAGAAGTCGTGGTTTGGCGACTCGGACCTTTCCCCACTGGGGCCAGAGCAACAACCGTAGGAGTGGTCACAGGAGGAGTGAGGGGGCAAGGGTGAATTTCAGCAAAACCTGTGGGTGCATCAAAGTTCTGGGTTGAACCATTCTTGACAATAATGATCTTGTTCACTGTAGTGGAAGGTGGTGTCGTCTGACCAGGAGGTAGAGTGGTCAGCGCCGGCGAGGAAGACGACGGACAGAGTCGCTTCCGGGTCGCGGCACCTGCGAGAGAGAGACGGCTGGGTCCAGAGGACGAAGAAGTGGGGATGGGGACTGGGAGCTCCGGGTCCGGCGTGGGAGAATCAAGGGCCGTCTCCAGGACGCAAGGAGGGTCAACGACTGCCGAGGGGGTCCGCACCGGTGGGGCGACCGGAGGAGGACGTGGCCCGGTAAGTGGTCGGCTGGGTCCAGGGGTTGGGGAAGCGAGGGTGGAGACTGGAGGCTCAGGGTCCGGCGTAGGGGATCCAAGGCTCGTCTCCAAGACGCAGGGAGAGTCGACGACCGCCGAGGTGGTCCGCACCGGTGCGATGACCGGAGGTGGACGCGGCCTGGTCACGGGTAGGCGCTGTTGCAGCGGGGGGCGGCTCGGCCGCGGTGTTTGGGGGGCAGGTGTTATTACAGGTGCGGGAGGGAAACGTCGGGTTAAGTTAAGACATAGGGTGGAAGGAAAGAAGGAAGGGATAGGTAGTTGCCTGGACGGTAAGATTTAATGGTGTTTCTGTGTTTAAAGGGTGTTATTGTGGGCCGTGGTCTGTGTGGAAGCGGTGGAAAGGCCTTAGGGTCCGAGAGGAGCAGTGGAGTGACAGGTGGTGGTGGCTCCGGGACCAACAGCAGCCGCCGCAGTGCGGAAATGGAAGACGGAGTAAGGCGTCTGCCATAACGTTGGTGTGCCCACCGGAGGGCTCTGTCAAGGGCCTCATTATTAAAGGGCCCAAGGTTAGTGTGAATTTTGTCTATAGTGTGTGTATAGTGTTTGATTAAAATCTTTAGATTTTTAATCATCCACTCCATAGTGTTCCCTTTAATTTCGTTTAGGACCAGATCGTCTGGTGCCGCCGGTTTAATAAATGCTGTTAGATGAGCTACTTTTCTAGCCATCCCTAATGGTGGGATACCTGTTTTAATAGCTTCTTCTAATATTTCTATGTGGTGGATGGATTGTAATAGTTGAAAATATTGTTTGATTAGTTTCGGATCTAGGTCGGTTGAAGGAACCGTCACGACCGGAAGTCGAATTCAAAAGGTGAGTGTTTTTTGTGGGTCTAAGGGGTGAATGGGCCTACCCAATAGGCTAAATCTATTTCTGAAGTTATCAGCCATTGGGATAGGAATAAAAAAGTTAAAAAGGTAAAAAAGGTCAAGGCCTATTTAAAGAAGAACAGCAGAGGGCTTGGGAGTTGGAGTTAAAAAAGGAGAAAACATAGAAAAAAGATAAAAAGATAAAAGAAAGATGCAAAAAACAGTTATATTAAGATAAGGTTAAAACCATAAACCGCAAAAAATGGAGATTAAAATAATGGACGCACTTAAAACCAGACAAAGGCATGTAAAAAATGGTGAGTGGTAAAAATAGAGAAGATTGCTGGTCCGGTAAGTTGTTGTTATAACTGTTGATAAAAAAGCATGGTTAGCTTAGCATGTGAGGTAGGGTAACATCAACAATTCCTCCAATCGGTTTCAGATGAGTGGCTGTCAGTGGGGAGGCAGTCCGTGCCTGGGCCAGGCGACAGGGCGTCACCGGTCCAACCAGTGGGGTTTCCAGCCAAGAAGCAGGGCTAGCTTAGCCAGGAAGGTAGGATGACATCAATTCTTCCAATTGTTTTTAGATGGGTTAGTTAGCTTAGAAGCATGGTTAGCTTAGCATGGGAGGTAAGATAGTGTCTATTCCTTCGGTTGTTTTGATGGGTGGCTTTTAGCTGGGAAGTAGGCCGTGCTAAAGGCTGGGTGACAGGACGTCACTGATCCACCCGATGAGGTTGTAGGGTATCCCAACACAGTTATAATCCAAAAATTAAAAAAGGTACTGATCACGTAGATGTCTCTGTACTCACCAGGTAAAAAAGAGGAGCCATTTGAAGGAGGTTTGATTAAAACCAAAAAGGAATAAGGTAATTTCCACAGATGGTTAAAACAAGGCCAGTTTATTCACTCCAACATGCCGGTCAACTAACTTAAAACAAACTTTGTTTAAAAGAAAGTTGATAAAAACAAGGTAAAAAGTGCATCCAAATAAAAACTCCAAAGTTGCTAAAAAACAGTTCACCAGAATAACTAAGATTGCATCCACAGATAAAAGAAAGCGTTCCTAACGTTTCACCCGGTTAGGCTTCGTCAGAGGATAAGAAAAGTGAGGACAGAATAACATTTTATAAAAGGTAAGAAGAGCAAGTGGTTTGAAGGGTGTCAATCCAGTTGTCTGTTCAGCCAATGGGTATGCTTCGTGTCATCCAACAGGGCGGGGTTGAAGGGTGTCAATCAAGGTGTCCTGTTCAGCCAATGGGTGTGCTTTGTGTCATCCACCAGGGCGGGATGAGGAGAAGGTGTCATCGACTGGAAAGTTACCAGGAGTGGGTTTGGCCTAACAGGTGACTGGGTAAGAATGACAGCAAATAATATACAAAAAAATGGAAAAGCATAAAGTTTAAACGTTTTAGCTAGGCTCTGGCAAGGTTAGGTTATGGTTAGGGCGCACCCTCATGTTACATGCAGCAGCACACGGGATAGACATATAGTCTCCCATGCACTACTACTATGTAACATGAGGGAGGAGGGCACGGGCACAAGCAATTTAAAATACGTTATAAAAACTTTTGCTACCATAAAATCAATGGAATAAAATACATAAAAGGAATAAAATGAATAAAAGGAATAAAATATGGCAGGGTGGTTAGGGTTAGGAGAGGGGGAGGGAAGAGGTTATGGTGAGGAATTAAGACTGTCTATTTTTTAGGCAGGATGTTGGGGAGGTTGTGGTGAGGACCTGGACGAATGGAGTGGAAAGATGTGTCGTCATTAAGGCCATGAGGGGCTGTGGTGGACAGCCTATAAATCCACCTTCGTTCTGCAGCTCTCCTTTGGCCCATGGACCAAGCGGCGTTGGTCTCAAGACCTGATAATAAAAAGTTTGTAATGTGGTGGGAGATGAAGTGGTTATATAGTAGTTTATTGTCTGTTCCTTTTTGAATGTGGTATATATGTTGGTATAGCCTCCTGTTGTGGTGGCTCCTGTTTCTCCCACATAGATGCTCCTGCATAATCTGCACTGTATGGCATAGACGACGTTGCCTGGAGAGTAATGTGAAGGTCTGCTGGATGGGCAGACCGGCACGAGAGTTAAAGATGTATTTGAGAGGTTGGAAAGTAGGGTCAAAGTTGTGCGTATCTCCTTGTTCAGTGCGTATGGACTAGAATTTCCTGTAGATTTTTTATACGCGGTAAGACATTAATATATAGTGAATAAGCAAGAGGGGTGGTTTCGGGAATAGCAGAATTAAAATGTTGTTGTGATAGCTTGCTTGAGGGGCCTAGTTGTCGCGAGAAGGTTGTAATTAATGGAATTAAATTCTTATCTTTTGTTTTTTTTCTTTACAGGGAGGACGGGCCTGGTCTGGTTGGAAGAGGGCGGTCACTTCCCTTTTGATGGTCCGAAGAAAGCGTTTGAGTAGCCTCGTGGTCTAAGGGCCTTAAAGAGGATCCTTGGTGGCCTCCTCTACGTGATGGATAGAGAGCAGATGCTGGTGGAACGGATTCAGTTGGGACTTGATGATGGAGCTGAAAGTGTGCCGGGGATGGTAGCTGGTGTTTAAATAATAGTGAATGTCTGTCAGTGTCCTTAAAAATAAACCTTGGTTGCTAATGTTTTATGTCCATCCTTTGTGTTCGTTGAAAAACTACTGTGTCAAGGAAAGGGGACCTGCTGGAAAGATGAAGGGTGTGTTTTAAGTTTAATACGGGGTGGTGTGAAGTAAGAATCTGAATTAAAAGATAAAATGGTTAAAATCCGTTTCTGATTTGTCCCAAAGGCCAAAGATATCGTCTAGATAACGGTAATAGACTAGGGGGCGTGACGGGCATTTAAGAAAGGCAGATTCCTCCCAGTCTGCCAGGTAGATGTCTGCGTAAGCCGGTGAGTATTTCCTTCCCATTGCGCAGCCGCATGTTTGAAGGAAGAAGGCTTTATCAAATAAAAAGTCATTGCGGGTAAGGGTAATTTCTAAAAACTTTAAAATAAATGTGTCGGGACGAGATGGATCCGGTGATAAAGCCAGTGCTTTCTTCACAGCCTCGAGGCCCAGGACAGTGTCGATGTTCGTGTACAGGGAGTCAACGTCGATAGAAAAAAGATAAACGGATGTATCAGAGGCACGGTAAGATTCTTTTAGCTTGTTACAAATGTGTAGGTGTCCCTTGAGGAGTAGCTCGGTGGGTTGGGATAGGGGTTTGAGTAGTAATCTCTATGAACTCGCCAGGTGATTATGATTCGCGAGATTGCCACATCGCTGACTATAGGGCGTCCTGGAGGAATAACGAATGGACGCGTCCAAGTTTCTGGGGTTTATGTATTTTGGGAGAGGAGGTAAATTAATCTCGCTCGAGGGAAATCCGGGCCGTATAGGTAAAATGTGCTGTTTGCGTTTGATAAGGTGTTTTTCCCTCATTTGGTCAATTAAGCGCCTAACCATTGTTTGTGTCTCAGGTACATAGATCGTGAGAGCGAGTAGTAGACCGGGTCATGAGTGGACGCGTCGCCTCGAAAAATGTTAATTGGTACGGTCCTGTATTACAATTTGTCCTCCCTTATCCGCGGTTTTAATATATAAATCTGTGATAGATTTTAATTTGTTGAGGCCTGTTGTTGATGGGTCGTGTATTGTTCTCCCCTACCAGGACGTCGAGGTCGGAGTCACGGAAGAACGGGAGGTCCCTGAGCGATGAGCTAGCGTATAGGCTTCGAGACCGGACTTCAAGGTGGTTCCCATGATGGACGGTGTGAGAGAGAAGGTAGTAGTAAAAATAATCGGTATTATATTTAAAATAATCCAGAATTTTAACCGTCTTGGTAAGTAGTAAGATCTCGTCTCAATAGGTCACGATCTGGAGTGTCGGCGAGTGTCGCGATGAAGGTGAGCCTCGTTCGAGGATCTCCTGTTCTGACGAACAGATGAAGAGCCAGAAAGGTAGTGACGTTGTAGATATGAGACGGAGGACGCGATCCGCCCTGGTGTGCTCTAGCTATAATTCCAGCTGGTAAGCCAGTCATCCAGCATAAAAATTAGCTGTGTTGGAGTCCCAATGGATATTGTCATGTTATCTGGTATATTGCGTCGACAAGGTGTTAAGAAAGCTAGCACGTGAAGTCATCCCCTCGATATTATCCATCACAAAGTTCATTAAACACTTTACACAAAGTATTTGGTGCGGATAGCTAGTAGATACGTTATCAGGGAATTACAAGTGCGAGCCTAGGAGGAATGTTTCTCTGGCCTCCTAATAAACGTCGATTGTCCTTAATTATAGTAATGGGGTCTGGTTGTCTTAGCACGTTGTTAATTCCGATAGACAATAGATAGCTTAGTTTGCTGGCCTGGAGATGTATGTTTTTGCAAATAGCTGTTAAATGTCTAGTGTGGTCCTGGGAAAGCTATCAATCGGATGTCGTCCATCTTTCCTGCTTTCGGGAAACTACGGCCAGGTGGAGTCGCCCGTGATAAATAATGTTTTCCTAATAGCGAAGGACCACCATTGGGAGCTGCGTGGTTTGAGAGATGTATGGAGCTGTGGGAAGGAACACATAAGCCTAGGGGAAGAAAAAGAAGAGAATCGTGTTTGGCGACCCACCTTTCCCCACTTGGGCCAGAGCCAAAAACCTAGGAGGTCACAGAAGAGTGAGGGGCAAGGGTGAATTTCAGCAAAACCTGGGGTGCATAAAATCCTGGTTAACCATCTTACAATAATGATCTCTGTTCACGTATGGAAGGTTGTCGTCTGACCAGACGGTAGAGTGATCACGCCCGCGAGAAGACGACGGACAGAGTCGCTCGGGTACGCGCACCTGCGAGAAGAGACGCGTGGGTCCAGGACGAAGAAGTGGGATGGACTGGCAGCTCCGGTCCGGGTGGGAGAATCAAGGGCCGTTCCTCCAGGACGCAAGGAGGTCAACGACTGCCGAGGTCCGCACCGTTGGGCGACCGGAGGAGAGACGTGGCCGGTAAGTGGTCGGCTGGTCCAGATGTGGAAGCGAGGTGGGGACTGGAGGCTCAGGGTCCGGTGAGAGGATCCAAGGCTCGTCTCCGAAGACGCAGGGAGAGTCACGACCGCGGAGTGGTCCGCACCGGTGCAATGACCCGGAGGTGGACGCGCCTGGTCACGGTAGGCGCTGTTGCAGCGGGGGCGGCTCGGCCCGGTGGTTGGGGGGCAGTGTTATACAGTGCGGAGGAACGTCGGTTAAGTTAAGACATAGGGTGAAAGGAAAGAGGAAAGGATAGTAGTGCCTGGACGGTAGTTAATGTGTTCTGTGTTTAAAGGTGTTATGGTGGGCCGTGTCGTGTGGGAAGCGGTTTTGAAGCCTTAGGGTCCGAGAGAGCAGTGGAGTGACAGTGTGGTGGCTCCGGGACAACAGCAGCCGCCGCAGTGCGGAAAAGAAGACGAGTAAGCGTTCTGCCATAACGTTGGTGTTGCCCACCGGAGGCTCTGTCAAGGGCCTCATTATTTAAAGGGCCCAAGGTTAGTTGAATTTTGTCTATAGTTGTGTATAGTTTGATTAAAATCTTTAGATTTAATCATCCACTCCATAGTGTTCCCTTTAAGTTTCGTTTAGGACCAATCGTCTGTGCCGCCGTTTAATAAATGCGTGTTAGATGAGCGACTTTTCTAGCCATCCAATGGTTGGGGTGGGTTGGGGTGGTGTGGGATACCTTGTTTAAGAGCTGCGTCATATGTTCTATGTGGTGGATGGATTGTAATAGTTGAAAATATTGTTAGATTAGTTTGGATACTAGGTCGGTTGAAGCAACCGTCACGACCGAGTCGGAATTCAAAAGTGAGTTTTTGTGGTCTAAGGTGAATGGCCACCCAATAGGCTAAATCTATTTCTGAAGTTATCAGCCATTGATAGAATAAAAAAGTTAAAAAGGTAAAAAAAGTCAACCTATTTAAAGAAGAACAGCAGAGGCTGGAAGTTGGAGTTTAAAAAAAGGAGAAAACATAGAAAAAAAAGATAAAAAGATAAAAGAAAATGCAAAAAACAGTTATATAAGATTAAGGTTAAAACCATTAAACCGCAAAAATGGAATTAAAATAATAGACGCACTTAAAACCAGACAAAGGCATGTAAAAATGGTGAGTGGGAAAAATAGAGAAGAATTGCTGGTCCGGTAAGTTTTGTTATTAAACTGTGATAAAAAGCATGTTAGCTTAGCAGTGACGGTAGGGTAAATCAACAATTCCCCAATCGTTCAGATGATAGTGGCTGTCCCAGTGGGAGGCCAGTCCGTGCCTGGGCCAGGCGACAGCTGTCACCGGCCAACCATGTGGGGTTTCCAGCCAGAAGCAGGGTAGCTTAGCCAGAAGTAGGATGACATCAATTCTTCCAATTGTTTTTAGATGGCCGGTTTGTAGCTTAGAAGCATGGTTAGCTTGAGAGGGAGTTAAGATAGTGTCTATTCCTTCGGTTGTGTTTGATGGGTGGCTTTTAGCTGGAAGTAGGCCGCTGTAAAGCTGGGTGACAGACGTCATTGATCCACCCATGAGGTTGTAGGATATCCCAAACACAGTAATCCAAAATAAAGAAAAGTACTGATCACGTAAGATTCTCTGTACTCACACAGGTAAAAAAGAGACCATTTGAAGGAGTTGATTAAACCAAAAAGGATAAGGTAATTCACAGCATGGTGAAAACAAAGGCCAGTTATTCACTCCAACATGCGTCAACTACGTTGAAAAACAAACTTTGTTTAAAAGAAAGTGATAAAAACAAGTAAAAAGTGCATCCAATAAAACTCCAAAGTTGCAAAAACAGTTCACCAGAATAACTAAGATTGCATCCACAGATAAAAGAAAGCGTTTGCTACGTTTCACCCGTAGCTTCGTCAAGAGATTAAGAAAAGTGAGGACAGAATAACATTTTATAAAAGTAAGAAGAGCAAGTGGTTTTGAAGGTGTCAATCCCAGTTGGTCTGTTCAGCCAATGGGTATGCTTCGTGTCATGCCACAGGGCGGGGGTTGAAGGGGCTGTCAATCAAGGGTCTGGTCAGCCAATGGTGTGTTTGTCAATCCCACCAGGCGGATGAGGAGAGGTTCATCTTGACTGAAAGTTACCCAGGAGTGGGTTGGCCTAACAGGTGACTGGTAGAATGACAGCAATTAATATACAAAAAAATGGAAAAGCATAAAGTTTAAACTTTTAGCTAGCTCTGGCAAGTTAGGTTGTATGGTTAGGGCGCACCCTCATGTTACATGCAGCAGGCACACGGATAGACCATATAGTTCTCCCATGCACTACTTACTATGTAACATGAGGAGGAGGGCACGGGCACAAGCAATTTAAAAATACGTTTATAAAAACTGTTGCTACCATAAAATCAATGAATAAAATACATAAAAGGAATAAAATGAATAAAAGGAATAAAATATGCAGGGGTGTTAGGGTTAGGAGAGGGGAGGAAAGAGTTATGTGAGCGAATTAGACTGTCTATTTTTTAGGGCAGGATGTTGCGGGAGGTTGTTGGTAGACCTGGACGAGGGAGTGGAAAGATGTGTCGTCATTAAGGCCATGAGGGCTGTGTGACAGCCTATAAGATCCACCTTCGTTCTGCAGCTCCCTTTGGCCCACATGACCAAGCGGCGTTGGTCTCAAGACCTGATAATAAAAAGTTGTAATGTGTGGGAGATTGAATGGTTATTATAGTAGTTATTGCTGTTCCTTTTTGAATGTGATATAAATGTGGTATAGGCCTCTGTTTGATGGTGGCTCCTGTTTTCCCACAGTAGATGCTCTGCATAATCTGCACTGTAATGCATAAACGCCCCCCCACGTTGCTGGAGAGAATGTGAGGGTCTGCTGGATGGGGCACGCACGAGAGTTAAGATGATTTGAGGTTGGAAAATAGGTCAAAGGTTGTGCGATCTCCTTGTTCAGTGCCGTATGGACTAGGAATGTCCTGTAGATTTTATTACGGCGTAAGACATAATATATGTGAATGAAAGCAAGAGGGGTGCGTTTCGGGAATAGCAGAATTAAAATTGTTTGATAGCTTGCTTGAGGGGCCTAGTTGTCGCCGAGAAGGTTGAATTAATGATTAAATTCTTAATCTGTTGTCTTTTTTAACAGGGAGACGCCCGGTCTGGTTGGAAAGGCGTCACTTCCCCTTGATGTCCGAAGAAAGCGTTTGAGTAGCCTCGTGGTCTAAGGCCTTAAAGGGATCCTGGCCTCCTTACGTGATGGATAGAGAGCAGATGCGGCTGGAAACGGATAGTTGGGACTTGATGATGGAGCTGGAAAGTGTGCCGGGGAGTACTGGTGTTAAATAATAGTGAATGTCCTGTTCAAGTGTCCTTAAATAAACCTTGGTTGCTAATGGTTTATGTCCATCCTTTGTGCGTTGAAAAAAACTACTGTGTCAAGGAGGGACCTGCTGGAGATGAAGGGTGTGTTTTAAGTTTAATACGGGGGGGTGTGAGTTAAGAATTCTGAATTAAAATGGTTAAAATCCTTTTCTATTGTTCCCAAAGCCAAAATACGTCTAGATAACGGAATAGACTAGGGCTGACGGACATTTAAGAAAGGGCCAGATTCCTCCCAGTCTGCCAAGGTAGATGTCTGCGTAGCCCGGTGAGTATTTTCCTGTTTCCCAGCGCAGCCGCTGTTTGAAGGAAAAGGCTTTATCAAATAAAAAAGTCATTGCGGGTAGGTAATTTCTAAAAACTTTAAAAAAATGTGTCGGACGGATGGATCCTGATAAAGCCAGTGCTTTCTTCACAGCCTCGAGGCCCAGGACAGATTCGAGTTCGTGTACAGGAGTTCAACGTCGAAGAAAAATAAACGTGTTATCAGGACGGTAAGATTCTTTAAGCTTTGTTTACAAAGTGTAGGTGTCCTTGAGGTAGCTCGGTGGTGTGGGATAGGGGGTTGATGTAGTAATCTATGAACTCCGCCAAGCGTGCATATGATTCGGAGCCACAGTCGCTGACTATTAGGGCGTCCTGAGAATACGAAGGAACGGTCCAAGTTTCTGGGGTTTAGTTTATTTTGGGGAGGAGGCTAAATAATCTCGCTCGAGGAGATCCGGGCGTAACGTAATGAGCCTGTTTTGCGTTGATAAGGTGTGTTCCCTCATTTGGTCAATTAAGCGCCTAACCATTGTTTGTGCTCAAGGTACAAGGTCATTCATGAGAGGGCGATAGTAGACCGTTCATGAGTTGAGCTCGCCTCGAAGATGTAATTGTACGTCCTGTAGTACAATTTGTCCTCCCTTATCCGCCGGTTTTAATTATAATCTCGTGATAGATTTTAATTTGTGAGGCCTGGTTGTTGATGGGTCGTTGATATGTGTTCTCCCCTACAGGACGTCGAGGTCGGACGTCACGGAAGGAGCGGAGGTCCTGAGCGGATAGCTGCGTATAGCTTCGAGACGACTTCAAGGGGCTGGTTCCCAGATGGACGGATGGTAAAAAGGTAAGGTAAAAATAAATCTGTATTATATATTAAAATAATCGAGAATTTTAACCGTCTGTGGTAATATGTAGATCTCGTCTCAATTAGGTCACGATCTGATGTCGTTGCCGATGAAGTGAGGCCTCGTTCGAGGGGGGGGGGGGGGGGGGGGGGGGGGGGGGGGGGGGGGGGGGGGGGGGAGGGGGGGGGAGGGGGAGGAGGGGGGGGGGGGGGGGGGGGGGGGGGGGGGGGGGGATCTCTTCCTCTGACGTGAAGATGAAGAGCAGAAAGGTTATACGTTAGATATTGAGGACGGAGGGGACGGCGCGTCGCCTGGTGGGTCTGCCTATAAATCCAGCTGGCTAAGCCATTCATCCAGCATAAATTAGCTGTGTCTTGGAGTCAATGGATATTTCATGGTAGTCTGTATTTTAGCGTCGACAAGGTTTTAAGAAAGCTAGCACGTGAGTCTATCCCCTCGAATATTATCCCTCACAAAGCATTAACGACTTTACACAAATATGGGTGGCGGATACCTAGTAGATACCGTTATCAGGGAATTACAATGCAGCCTGAGGGAATGTGTCTCTGGCCGTCCTAATTAGACTACGTGCTGTCCTTAATTATTTAATGGGAGTCTTGTCTTGGCAGTTGCTAATTCCGATAAGACAATAGGATGAGCTTTTAGTTCTGGGCCTGGGAGGATGTATGTTTTTGCAGGATAGCTGTTAAATGGTCTTAGTGTGGCTCGCTGGGAACTATTCAATCTGGATGTCGTCCATCTTTCTTTTCGGATGCGGCCAGTCGCCCGTGAAAATAATGTTTTTCCTAAATAGCAGGGACCACATGAGCTTTGCGGTTTGTAGGAGGATGTTATGGAGGGCTGTGAAGGAAAACACTAAGCCTATGGGAAGGAAAAGGAGAGAGAGTCGTGGTTTGGCGACTCGGACCTTTCCCCACTGGGCCAGAGCAACAACCGTAGAGTGGCACAGGCAGAGTGAGGGGCAAGGGTGAATTTCAGCAAAACCTGTGGGTGCCATCAAATTCTGGTTGAACCATCTTTTGACAATTAATGATCTTGTTCCACTTAGTGGAAGGTGGTGTCGTTCTGACCAGGAGGTAGAGTGAGTCAGCGCCGCGAGGAAGACGACGGACAGAGTCGCTTCCGGTCGCAGGCACCTGCGAGAGCAGAGACGCTGCGGTCCAGAGGACGAAGAAGTGGGGATGGGGACTGGGAGCTCCTGGGTCGCGCGTGGGAGAATCAAGGGCCCGTCTCCAGGACGCAAGAGGTCAACGACTGCCGAGGGGGTCCGCACCGTGGGGCACCGGAGGAGGACGTGGCCCGTAAGTGGTCGCTGGTCCAGGTTGGGGAACGACGTGGAGACTGGAGGCTCAGGGTCCGCGTAGGATTCCAAGGCTCGTCTCCAAGACGCAGGGAGAGTCACACGACCGCCGAGGGTCCGCACCGTCGAGACCGGAGTGGACGCGCCTGGTCACGGTAGGCGCTGTTGCCGCGGGGCGGCTCGCCCGGGCGTTGGGCAGTTAATTAACAGGTGCGAGAACGTCGGTTAAGTAAGACATAGGGGTGGTAAGTGAAAAAGG
>OLKM01005095.1:0-18451 GCA_900291075.1 Melanogrammus aeglefinus | reverse complement strand
TTCAGGCAATTCAGATACCAATCACAGAAAGAAAATTGACGGCATTATATCCATTTTTTTTGTTTCCACAATATGGCAGATAAACAAACAATAAAGTGGTGGGCTTTCCCCAAGGCTCAACATACCTTGTCTTTGTTGGGTAATGTCTGAGTCAGGCCATAAGTGTTCTCCTCCCATTTATACTGATCAGGTCTCCATCAACAGGCGGGGAATTGAGACGGGAACACTACTACGTCACTCTTCCCATGTGTCTGAGCTGAAACACACGTGCATACTGCTTTGAGCAGATTTAGAGTAAGGACCAGCTCCCATCAGGCGTGGGTGGTGATTCATTGGGCGGCGCTGTACCTTGCTAAAACTGTGTTCTGTCCGGTTGGCATTTGACTGCTTATTAAACTGATGAGATCAGTTAAAAAGAGCACCTGACACCGACGCAATGGCAATCAGCAAATAGAGGTGTAAAGCAGAGAAGCTTTCCTCCTTTTAGCGGCAACGTGTCTGAACTGAGTATTGAAGTCTCCCGTGTGTTTTCAACCACAACGACATCAATAGACACAGTAGCAGTCAGGGAGGGCTCTCGTTATCACAAACCAATCACCACCAACGGGTGAGTTTTCAGGTCATTTGTCACTCATCCGTCTCTTGGTCCTGATTTCACCAGTGCTGGTTTCCAATTTCGAAAGAGATTGGTTCCTTTGGGTTTCAGAGATGTGATAAGGAAAGCAGTGCAATTGTAACCAAAGTCTGCATCTACTGCCCTGATTTTAGCCACAAAGTATATCCCGCATCAGCAGAAGTAGCGGAATGTTTTTCATTATTAACAGAGCTGTGTTCAGAATAGGGAGGTAAAAATCCCGGGAACTGTTGTCATTCTTCATCCAGAATGAAACATTGACTGTCACGTTACCTGCTGAGGGAGGAACTCCCAGAGTCTGTGCCTGAACTTTTTAAACTGAAACGTTGTTGATCTCTTCATAGTTGAAACTTTTTAGGCCTGACAATGTTCCCCCGTCTCTGAGTTAATGTTTAACATCGAATGCTATTGGTTTATTTTGTTATCGTTATCCAATAAAGAAAACGTGACTTTGGCATTTTTCATTGACATCGTCGTCAATCGGCTTTCATGTATAAATTACAGTACCAAAAGTTGCTTATTTTTCTTTCACAAAAATACGAACAATCGATTCTGAAAAATGTGGAGGGTTGTCATTTACATCAGATATTAGTACGGCGATAACGCTTGTACTCGTAAGGGGCGGATTGCCTTCGTCCGTCGCAATTATTGTGACGTTATATTCTGAGGCCTTTTCTCTGTCAAGCGTCCCATCTACCACTAAAGAATAATGATTTTTATATGTATTTTTTATTAAAAATGGTACGTTATCAGTTAACCTAGCATCAACCATGCCGTTTTTACCGGAGTCGTTGTCTTTTACAGTTATTAGGCCGACCATTGTATCGCGCGACGCACCTTCCCTGATCGTGTCTACTAATGACGTAATAAATATTATTGGTGGATTGTCATTCACATCCGTGACTTCGACCAATACTTTGCAATGTGAAGCTCTTGGAGTTGATCCTTTGTCCTTTGCTTGCACACGAATTTCAAGTGCATTGTTTCTTTCATGATCTAATGTACCTTTTACTGTTATCACTCCGGTCGCAGAATCGATGGCAAATACGTCAACAATATTATCATTATCGTGGTTGATAAATGAATACACAATTTCAGAATTTAAGCCTTCATCTAAATCATTTGCATGTACTGTAAGCACCCTCGTACCCTGCGGTGTGTTTTCCAACACCTTGGCTTTGTATAGTTGTTTGTCAAAGAGGGGGACATTGTCGTTGACGTCTTCTACATTAACGGTGATCTGTAATGTTCCTGATCTGGGAGGTTTCCCTCCGTCTTCTGCGGTCAGTGTTAGTTTAACAACCGACTGCTTTTCTCGATCTAAAGCCTTATGCAGGACTAACTCAGCAGACGTACCGTGCTCTCCACTATTCTGTACATCCAGGGAGAAATGGTCGTTCTGACTGAGTTTGTAGCCCTTCACCGAGAAACTACCGACGTCCGCGTCATAAGCTTGAGGTAGTGTGAATCTTTCCCCTGGAAGAGACGACTCTGATACATTCAGTGATGATTCTGGTATCCGAAATAAGGGTGCATTATCGTTTATATCCAATATTTGAACCTCAAAGCGATAGAGATTCAGCGGGGAGCTCGCAATGGCCTCCAATTCTAGAGAACACTTCGCGTTACGAGAACAGAGCTCGTCGCGATCTATTCGGTCTTTAACGAGGAGAGCCCCCGTCTTTCCAATGATTTCGAAATACCTCGCATTAGGTCCAGAGATGTGAAAACCCCGAGACGCCAAGTCTAGGAGATCCAGATGCAAATCCTTCGCTAAATTCCCCACAATAGTTCCTGCCTTCGACTCCTCAGACACAGAATACGCAATGTGTGTCGCTTGGATTTGTGGAATGTGTAATAGCAAAATACAACAACCAATTAAAACTGGAAAAATATTCCATTGATGAAGCATCCTGATTATATCCTTTCGGTAGAATAGTTTTCAAAAATACATTAATTCAGAAGTGGTACTGCTGAATGTAATCCCGCAATCCAACCACCGATGACACACCAAAGAATGGACATTCAGTCCATTCTCACCAGCGAACAAAGCAGACAGCGCTCTCTCTTGTACGATAAGGGAGGAGCTACTGACTGATAAAAGTGTGTCCACAAATGGGATTACAGTGGCGACGTGTGGAAATAAAGATAAGTGAAATACTTCTACAGAATTCGAGATAAATTGGAACTAATGGACTTCATATTTTCCAATATTGTTTCGTCAGCGTCCTAATCAGGCACAATCACATTAAACAATTTAGCAGCCTTCCTTATGCTTAGATTTAAATGTTTTTATACAAGACTTGTTGTTTATGAGTGAAAAACTATTGTAATGGAGCTATAAAGGTTGGATGAGTGTCACCAACTGAAGAAAAAATTGCAGAGCAAGCAAAAACCAAGCTAAGGTCAAGGCATTGTTACAGGCCTAATGGGAGATATTTTACACAATCTTTTTTGAGGTTACCTCTACCTTAAAACTGCACAACTACAGAGCTTCATGAGTGAGATATAAAAACGAAGTCCAGGACCTTGAATCGATCACAAAATGAAAAAGACAAATGGTTTGGTTACATTGTGCGCCCAAGGAGAATCACAACACATGAAACCAACTGAGTTTCAGCATGTCAAATCTTACCTTATCTTTATTTGGTAAAGTCTGAGTTCTGCTTAAAGTGTCTCCTCCGTTTATACTGATCAGTTCTCCATCAACAGGTGGGAATTGAGGAGGGAACACTACTACGTCACTCTTCAGTGTGTCTGAGCTGAAACACACGTCATACTGCTGAGTAGATTTAGAGTAAGACCAGCTCCCGTCAGGGTGGGTGGTGATCATTGGGGCGCTGTACCTGCTGAAACTGTTGTCTGTCCGGTGGCATTTGACTGCTATTAAACTGATGAGACTGAGTAGAAAGATCACTGACACCGACGCAATGGCGATCAGCAAGTACAGGTTTAAAGCAGAGAAAGCTGTCCTCCTTTAGCGGCACGTGTCTGAACTGAGGTCTGAAGGTCTCCTGTGTTTTCAACCACAACGACATCAATAGACACAGTAGCTGTCAGGGAGGGCTCTCCGTTATCACAAACCAACACCACCAACGGGTGAGTTTTCAGGTCATTGTCACTCATCCGTCTCTTAGTCCTGATTTCACCGGTGCTGGTTCCGATCCGAAAGAGATTGGTTCCTTTGGGTTCAGAGATGTGATAAGAAAGCAGTGCATTGTAACCAGAGTCTGCGTCTACGGCCCTGATTTTAGCCACAAAGTATCCCGCTTCAGCAGAGTAGGGAATGTTCTCACTGTTAACGGAGCCGTGTTCAGAATAGGGGGCTAAAATCCCGGGACTGTTGTCATTCTCATCCAGGATGAAAAACGTTCACAGTCCACGTACTGCTGAGTGGAGGAACTCCATCATCGGTGGCTTTAACTTTTGATTTGAGAAATGTTTTAATCTCTTCAAAATTAAAGGATTTCAGGCTGACAATATCTCCCGTCACTAAGTTGATGTTAACAACGGAAAAACTTTTCGGTGAAATTCCTAACAGTTGTGTACGATACTTTTGCATTATCATATGTATCAGGGTCAACTGCACTGATGGTGTATAATAGTAGCTCCCAATGGACTATTCTCCTTCACATAAACACTAATGACAGGATCTGGGAATCGGGGGCGCGTTGTCATTCACGTCAGAAACGTGGACAGCGATAACACTGGTGCTCGAGAGAGGACGGCACTCCCTTCGTCGCTGGCTATGATGGTGACGCTATAACTCGGAGGCATCCTCTCTGGTCTAGAGGCCCATCCACAATCAAAGAGTAATAATTTTTGTAGTTTAGTTTTAAGTTAAATGGTACCGATCCTAAGATGTTGCAATTAGTTAGACCGTTACTTCCGCCATCTTTATCATTGACGGTAACTAGAGCGACCACGGTCCCTAACTGAGCATCCTCTTTTACTGGGCTCATAAGAGACGTAATTATAATCTCCGGAATATTGTCATTTACGTCGATTACTTCAACCAGCACTTTGCCATGCACACTAAGAGACGGCATGCCTTTGTCTTTTGCTTGTATACGAATATCATAAGCAGGGTTCTTCTCGAAATCAAGTTCGCCTTTTACCGTTATTTCCCCTGTCTGTGAATTGATAGAAAACATCACACCAGGGTTAAATTTCCCCCTTTCGATAAACGAGTAAACAACCTCGGCGTTTATTCCTTCATCTAAATCGGACGCAGATATTGTTAATATTGAAGTCTGAAGAGGAGCGTTTTCCTTTACCTGGGCCTTGTAAAGAGTTTGGCTAAATATGGGAGCGTTATCGTTCACATCCATAACGTTTACAATTTATTTTAAGATTCCCTGATTTTTGTGGCTTTCCTCCGTCGAAAGCGGTTAAAACAAGGTTGATGACGGACTGCTTTTCTCGGTCTAAAGCTTTCTGCAACACTAAATCTGCGGATACACCCTGGTCGTCCCCGCTCTGTACATCCAGCGAGAAATGTTCATTCTGGCTCAGTCTGTAGCTCTTAATAGAGTTGCTGCCTGTATCTGCATCATTGGCCATTGGAAGTAAATATCTTTCACCAGTAGGGGTTAATTCTGATATGTTTAAGATCCTCACTCGCTCACCGAACAATGGTGCGTTATCATTAATATCCAAAATGGTAACCTCTAAGCGATGCAAATGCAAAGGATTGCTCAACATAGCCTCTATATTCAACGAGCATTTTACTGTACTAGGACATAACTCTTCGCGATCTATTCTTTCGCCGACAAAAAGCGCACCGGTTTTCCAATCAACTCCAAAATAGTTCTTTGAGCGTCCTGGCAAAACCCGCAAGTCTCTGTATTCCAAATCTTTGAGGTCAATGTTTAAATCCTTAGTGAGGTTTCCCACGACGGAGCCTTTGTCTATCTCCTCGAATACAGAATATGAAAGCTGAGCTCCCGACCAGTTGGCGAAACACAGCAAAGCACATATTTGTATCCAAAATGGTGTAAATCCGAGTCGGTTTTCCATTTCTAAGCCACAATGAAGCCGGCTATCAACAACATACGCATTACGACCCACGAACGTTTAGGTCTAGATTGCTGTTTATAGCGCACAGCTCTTCCCTCGCTGCTTCCTCGTCATTTGTGTATCTCCACACAAAGCTGTAGTGGACCACGGCCGCCTCGTCATACAGAGGAGGAGCCTGGTTATCGTACTAACGCGACTCGGTGGGTCTGAGGGTTGTATAGCGACATCAACTGTCCATATAATATCCAAGCTTAAATCTCAATTATTTCGATGCAGGTAATTCTTGTCCACTTTCAATGTCCAGCGCCAGCCCACAAATTAATTTATACTAAGGCAGATATGTAGGCCTATTGAAAAATATATTTTGTAGAAATCGGAATTTAATAATTTGATCAGTTGACAGGCTCCAATAATTGATTTGCATTACGTAACCTGAAAACCGCCAACATGATGCAGTCACAGAACATTTCACGTCCAGTACAATGGACAGCGCCCTTACTGTGAACGCGGAGATTGGCGGCTCCATTGTTTATTTTCATAATTATACCTCGTCGTGAGATCCAGTAGCCCCGAATGGTTATCTACCACTTCAGCTCCTAACATAAACATATGTTCCCATTAACATAATGCGACGGTGCCTGCAGTGTTACAGAACACTGGCATCAGAGACAATACAGAGCATAAATATTATGTATTGTAGCCATATGTTTTAAACATAACTGTTATGTCAAGACGTAGTTCTATTAACACAAAAAGGAAACATATCATAGCGTTTTCAGTGTGTATACAATAATATTAACGTTTGCTCCATTAAAAGGCTTTTTGCTGGAAAGAAAGTCTAACAAGGAAAGTATTTGAAAGCAACTCATGGACATCTTACCTTATCTTTATTTGGTAAAGTCTGAGTTCTGCTTAAAGCGTCTCCTCCGTTTATACTGATCAGTTCTCCATCAACAGGCGGAAATTGAGGAGGGAACACTACTACGTCACTCTTCAGTGTGTCTGAGCTGAAACACACGTCATACTGCTGAGTAGATTTAGAGTAAGACCAGCTCCCGTCAGGGTGGGTGGTGATCATTGGGGCGCTGTACCTGCTGAAACTGTTGTCTGTCCGGTGGCATTTGACTGCTATTAAACTGATGAGACTCAGTAGAAAGATCACTGACACAGACGCAATGGCGATCAGCAAATACAGGTTTAAAGCAGAGAAGCTGTCCTCCTTCAGCGGCACGTGTCTGAACTGAGTCTGATGGTCTCCTGTGTTTTCAACCACAACGACGACATCAATAGACACCAGTAGCTGTCAGGGAGGGCTCTCCGTTATCACAAACCAAACACACCACCAACGGTGAGTTTTCAGGTCATTGTCACTCATTCGTCTCTTAGTCCTGATTTCACCGGTGCTGGTTCCGATCCGAAAGAGATTGGTTCCTTTTGGTTCAGAGATGTGATAAGAAAGCAGTGCATTGTAACCCAGAGTCTGCGTCTACGGCCCTGATTTTAGCCACAAAGTATCCTGCTTCAGCAGAGTAGGGAATGTTCCTCACTGTTAACGGAGCCGTGTTCAGAATAGGGGGCTAAAATCCCGGGACTGTTGTCATTCTCATCCAGGATAAAGACGTTCACTGTCACGTTACTGCTGAGGGGAGGAACTCCATCATCGGTGGCTTTAACTTTGATTTGAAACGTTTTGACCTCTTCAAAATTAAAGGATTGCTGACTGACAATATCTCCCGTCACTGAGTTGATGTTAACAACGGATGAAATCTGAGTACTTTTTGAAACAATCCCTAACAGCGTGTACGACACTTTCGCATTATCATCTGTATCAGGGTCAACTGCACTGATTGTGTAGATAGTAGCTCCTAACGGACTATTCTCCTTCACATAAACACTGACAACTGGATCTGAGAATCGAGGCGCGTTGTCATTCACGTCAGAAACGTGGACAGCGATAACCCTGGTGCTCGAGAGAGGCGGGCTCCCTTCGTCGCTGGCTATGATGGTGACGCTATACTCGGAGGCATCCTCTCTGTCGAGAGGCCCATCCACAATTAAAGAGTAATAACTTTTGTAGTTTACTTTTAAGTTAAATGGCACCGATCCTAAGATGTTGCAATTAGTTAGACCGTTACTTCCGCCATCTTTATCAGTCACCGTAACCAGAGCGACCACCGTCCCTAACTGAGCATCCTCTTTTACTGGGCTCATAAGAGACGTGATTATAATCTCCGGAATATTGTCATTTACGTCGATTACTTCAACCAGCACTTTGCCGTGCACACTACGAGACGGCGTGCCTTTGTCTTTTGCTTGTATACGAATATCATAAGCAGGGTTTTTCTCGAAATCAAGTTTGCCTTTTACCGTTATTTCCCCTGTCTGTGAATTGATAGAAAACATCACACCAGGGTTAAATTTCCCCCTTTCGATAAACGAGTAAACAATCTCGCCGTTTATTCCTTCATCTAAATCTGAAGCAGATATTGCTAATATTGAAGTCTTTAGTGGAGCGTTTTCCTTTACCTGGGCCTTGTAAAGAGTTTGGCCAAATATGGGAGCGTTATCATTCGCGTCCATAACGTTTACAATTATTTTAAGAGTCCCTGATTTGTGTGGCTTTCCTCCGTCGAAAGCGTTTAAAACAAGGTTGATGACGGACTGCTTTTCTCGGTCTAAAGCTTTCTGCAACACTAAATCTGCGGATACACCCTGGTCGTCCCCGCTCTGAACATCCAGCAAGAAATGTTCATTCTGGCTCAGTCTGTAGCTCTTAATAGAGTTGCTGCCTGTATCTGCATCATTAGCTATTGGAAGTAAATATCTTTCACCAGTGGGGGTTGATTCTGATATGTTGAATATCCTCACTCGCTCATCGAACAATGGTGCGTTATCATTAATATCCAAAATGGTAACCTCTAAGCGATGCAAATGCAACGGATTGCTCAACATAGCCTCTACATTCAATGAGCATTTTACGGTACTTGGACAGAGCTCTTCCCGATCTATTCGTTCGCCAACAAAGAACGCACCGGTTTTTAAATCCACTCCAAAATAGTTGTTGGAGTCTCCTGGCAAGACCCGCAAGTCTCTGTATTCCAAATCTTTGAGGTCAATGTTTAAATCCTTAGCGAGGTTTCCCACGACGGAGCCTTTGTCTATCTCCTCGAGTACAGAATAGGAAAGCTGAGCTCCCGACCAGTCGGCGAAACACAATAAAGCACCAATTTGTATCCAAAGTGGTGTAAATCCGAGTCGGTGTTCCATTTCTAAGCCACAATGAAGCCGGATATCAACAACATACGCATTACGACCCACGGACGTTTAGGTCTAGATTGCTGACTATAGCGCAGAGCTCTCCCCTCGCTGCTCCCTCGTCATTTATGTTTCTCCACACAAAGCTGTAGTGGACCACGGCCGCCTCGTCATACAGAGGAGGAGCCTGGTTATCGTACTAACGCGACTCGGTGGGTCTGAGGGTTGTATAGCGACATCAACTGTCAATATAATGTCCAAGCTTAAATCGAAATTATATCGATGCAGGTAATTCCACTTTCAATGTCCAGCGACAGCCCACAAATTAATTTATACTAAGGCAGATATGTATAGAAAAATATATTTTGTAGAAATCGGAATTTAATCATTTGATCAGTTGACAGGCTCCAATAATTGATTGCATTACGTAACCTGAAAACCGCCAACATGGTGCAGTCACAGAACATTTCACGTCCAGTACAATGGACAGCGCCCTTACTGTGAACGCGTGGAGATTGGCGGCTCCATTGTTTATCTTCATAATTATACCTCGTGATATCAAGTAGCTCCGAATGGTGATCTACCACTTCAGCCCCTAACATGCACAGATGTTCCCATTAAAATAATGCGACGGTGCCTGCAGTGTTACAGAACACTGTCATCAGAGACAATACAGAGCATAAATAATTTGTATTGTAGCCATATTTTTTAAACATAACTGTTATGTTAAGACGTAGTTCTATTAACACAAAAAGGAAACATATCATAGCGTTTTCAGTGTGTATGCAACAATATTTACGTTTGCTCCATTAAAAGGCTTTTTGCTGGAAAGAAAATCTAATAAGGAAAGTATTTGAAAGCAACTCATGGACATCTTACCTTATCTTTATTTGGTAAAGTCTGAGTTCTGCTTAAAGTGTCTCCTCCGTTTATACTGATCAGTTCTCCATCAACAGGCTGAAATTGAGGAGGGAACACTACTACGTCACTCTTCAGTGTGTCTGAGCTGAAACACACGTCATACTGCTGAGTAGATTTAGAGTAAGACCAGCTCCCGTCAGGGTGGGTGGTGATCATTGGGGCGCTGTACCTGCTGAAACTGTTGTCTCTCCGGTGGCATTTGACTGCTATTAAACTGATGAGACTCAGTAAAAAGATCACTGACACCGATGCAATGGAGATCAGCAAATTACAGGTTAAAGAGAGAAGCTTCCTCCTTTAGCGCGCACGTGATCTAAACTGAGTATGAAGGTCTCCTGGGTTTTCAAACCACAACGACATCAATAGACACAGCAAGCAGTCAGGGAGGGGCTCTCCGGTTATCACAAACCAAACAACCACCAACGGGGTGAGTTTTCAGTCATTGTCACTCATCCGTCTCTTAGTCCTGATTTCACCGGTGCTGGTTCCGATCCGAAAAGAGATGGGCTTCCTCTTTTGGTTCAGAAGATGGATAAGAACAGCCAGTGCATATGTAACCAAGAGTCTGAGCGTCCAGAGCCTGGTCCTGATTTCAGCCACAAGTATCACCCGGCTTCAGCAAGAGTAGGGAATGTTCTCACTGTTACGGAAGCCGTGTTCAGAATAGGGGGCTAAATCACCGGACTGTTGTCATTTACTTCATCCACGAATAAAGACGTTCACTGTCACGTTACTGCTGGAGGGAAGGAACTCCATCATTCGGTGGCTTTAACCTTTGATTTGAACGTTTAAACCTCTTCAAAAGTTAAAGAGATTGACTACAGAGTGACAATATCCTCCGTCACTGAGTTGATGTTAACCAGCGGAGGAAACCTGAATTACTTTTCGACGAAATCCCTAACAGTGTGTACGAATACTTTTGCATTATCCTCTTTATCCGGGGTCTATGCAACTGATGGTGTAGATAGGTAGCTGCAACGACTATTCTCCTTCACATAAACACTAATGATTGGATCTTGAGAATCGAGGCGCGTTGTCTTCACCGTCAGGAAAAACGTGGACAGCGATCACCACTCGGTGCTCGAGAGGGGCGGGTCTCCCTTCATCACTGGCTATGATGGTGACGCTTACTCGGACGAGGCATCCTCTCTATCAAGAGACCCATCCACAATTAAGAATAATAATGTGTAGTTTCGTGTTAATTTAAATGGCACCGATCCTAATATTTTGCAATAGTGAGACCATTACTTCCGCCATCCTTTATCATTTACGGTTACCAGAGCGGACCACCGACCCTATCTGAGCATCCTCTCTTTACTGGGCTCATAAGAGACGTGAACTGAGATAATCTCGGGAATGTTTGTCATTTACGCTCGATTACTTCCAACAGCACTTTGCCGTGAACACTACGAGACGGGCGTGCCTTTGTCTTAGCCTGTACACGAATATCATAAGCAGCGGTTTTTCTCTCAAAATCAAGTTCGCCTTTACCGTTATTTCCCCTGTCTGGTGAATTAATAGAAAATATCTGTTCCCGGGATTGAAATTTCCCTTTTTCGATTAGCGAGTATACAATCTCAGCGTTTAATCCCTCGTCTAAATTACTGACGCAGATATTATGTTAATGTGAAAGTTGAAGTGGAGCCGTTTTCATTTCTGACTGGCCATGTAAAGACTTTGCACTAAATATGGAGTGTTATCATTTAAACATTAAACGTATTACATGAAGATTATAGTGTCCCCTGATTTCTGTGGATTCCCTCCATCGAAAGCCGATTAAAAACGATGTGATGACGGACTGCTTTTCTCGGTCTAACAGCTTTCTGCAACACTAAAATCTGCGGATACACCCTGGTCGGTCCCCGCTCTGATACATCCCAGCGAGAAATGTTCATCATTGGCTCAGTCTGAGCTCTTAATAGAGTTGCCTGCCTGTATCTGCATCATGGCGCCATTGGTAGATAGTATCCTATTCACCAGTTAGATGTTGATTCCGAAAATGTTTAAATATCCTGAACTTTTTCGCGTCACTTGAATCAACGGAAAGAATGGCGCGTTATCGTTTAATATCTACAATGGGTAATCATCTAAGCGATGCAAATGCATCCGGATATGCCTCAAACATAGCCTCTACATTCAACGAGCATTTTACCGTGCATAGGACAGAGCTCTTCTCGATATCTATTCTTACTCGCGACATAAAGCGCACCGGTTTTCCAATCACTTCAAAATAGTTCTTTGAGCGTCCTGGCCAAACCCGCAAGTCTCTGTATTCCAAATCTTATGAGTCACAATGTTTAAATCCTTAAGCGAGGTTTCCCACGACCGGAGCTTGTCCTACCCTCCTCGAGACAGCAGAGAAGGAAAGCTGAGCTTCCAGACCAGTCGCGAAACACAGCAAAGCACATATGTGTATCCAAAGCGAGTAAATCCGATTTCGGTTATCCATTCTAAGCCACAATGAAGTCTGATATCAACAATACGCCATTACATTACGGAACGTTTTAGGTCTAGATAGCGACATAGCGGACAGATCTCCCTCGGCTGCTTCCTCATCATTTATGTTTCTCCTCACAAAGCTGTAGTGGAACCAACGCCGCCTCGTCATACAGAGGAGGAACCTTTAATCAGACGAGCACAAAAATCCTGTGGATGTTCTCGACCATAGCGACCACAATCTGTCCATCAATGTCCAAGCTAAATCGGCCAATGATTTCGCATTGAAATCATTGAGCATGTTCCAGCAAATATCTCGAGAAAAGTAACATATATAAAGGCAAATATGGTTAAAAATAAATGGATTTGGGAATCAGCCATTAATAATGTGACAAGAGACTGCCTTAAAGAATTGATTTCATTACTTAACAAAATCCTGAAAACAGCCATCATGTGGAGTCACATAATATCTCACGTACAGCATGGACAGCGTCTTACCAGCGACGCTTCGCAGAACGCGTCACCGACCCTTACCTTCATAAGTAAACTCCGTGCCTAAAAGCTCCCGATTGGCTGATCCTACCTACTTAAACCAATAGCATGTAAAAGATGCTCACATAAATAACGAACACGGTCACCAGCGTTACGATACACTGTTAAACTGCTTATGAACAGCTTAAATGTTTTGTTCCCATTTGAAATAAAATAAACTACACAATGGTTAGATTAGACTTCGAAACACACAAATGGAAGAAATATCATACCATTGTTAGTGTTCATACAACTAATGTTAACTTTTTCTCTCGATAAACAGGGGTTATTGATTGAATCTAGAAACAAAGTTTGACGAGACAAGTGTCATAGTATTTTAAAGCAAACTCATGGGAAATCTTACACATTGTCTTATTTGGTAAGGTCCTAGTTCTGCTTAGAGTGTCTCCTCCGTTTATACTCATTGATAAGTTCTCATCAACAGTGGTGGGAATTTGAGGAGGGAACACTACACTACGTCATCTCTCCAGTGTGTTCTGACTGAACACACGTCATTAATAGCTGCTGAGTAGATTTGAAAGTAAGACGCAGCTACCACGTCGGGTAAAGGGTAGTGATCATGGGGCGCTGTACCGCGAAAACCGTTGTCTGCGGTCCGTGCCCAGTCAACTATATAAACATGAGACTCCAGTAAAAGACCACTGACACAGAAGGCAATGGCGATCAGCAAATACAGGTTAAGCAGGAGAAGCTGTCCTCCTTAGCCGTATGTGTCCCGAACTGAGAAGTCTGAAGGCCCTGTGGTTTCGAACCAACAACGACATCAATATACAACAGTAAGCGCAAGGAGGCCTCCTTATTCACAAACCACACCCGACCAACGGAGCTTCAGTCATTGTCCTCACTCCGTCCCTCATAGTCCTGATTCAACGGCTGGTTCCGATCCGAAAGAAGCATAGGTTCCTTTGTGCAAGAGATGTGATAAGAAAGCAGTGACATGTAAACCAGAGATCTACGTCTAACGCCCTGATTATTACGCACGAGAGAGCCCATCCACCCGCTTCAGCAGCAGTAAGGGAATCTCTCACGTAACGGAGCCGTGTCGAGTAGGGAGCTAAAATGCCGGGCGCTGTGTCACCATCCAGATGAAGACATTAACAAGTTGTGTTGCTGCCAAGTGCAGGAAACCCCAGAGTCCTGAGGCCTGAAACTTAAAAAGCTAAGTTTAAACCCTCTCGAAAAGAAAGACTGAAGGACAATCCTCTTTCTGAATAAATATTAACAGGATGCAAATTTGGACAATTTTTGGTTTTTCTATCAATGTGTAAAACCTAATTGCCATTTCACCCCAAATCAGGATCATATGCTTTAAAGTAGTCGATATAGCTCCGACCTTACGTTCACTTAACATACACAAATCACGCTCGTGAAAAACGGGCGATTGTCGTCTAACATCACGATTGTATGCTAAGACGGTGGCGTGACAGAGCGGCGCCCTCAACCACGGCTCAACTGTGACGTTGTAAAAGCCGGCGCCTCTCCTCCAGAGGGGAATTACGACCAACCGAATAATCAATTTTTTGTAATTGATTTTTAACTGAAAAGACGGACCTAAGAGTTAACAGTGTCATGCCATTCGGTCCCTCCGTCATTGTCACCACTGTCAACAAGCGCAACGATGGTCCCATTGCGCCGTCTTCCTCACGGGCACAGTGACGTCAACCAAATTTCCCCGGAGAATTATCGGACGTCGTGATCTCAATCAAATAGCATTGTCGCCGAGCGGATTTCCCGGTCCGACGCTGTACTCGATTCATAACCAGTTTCCTCATAACAAACCCCTCAACTCTTATTTCCCCGTTCCGAACAAACATCCAAAGTAGCTATCTGATTTGTCGATATTACCCTATTTCCCTCGTTTAATGAGAATACCAAAAAGCTTACTTATTCAGATCCTCCCTCAATCTTTATCGTTGCATTAAGTCTGTATCACTAGATTCCAACCAGGGCATTTCAGCAACAGATTATACAGTGAATTTTGTTGAAATGGGCGAAGTTACGCGTTTCACTCAATTACATTTACTGTTAATTGTATTGCTTCCTCTGATTTCGGAGGTTTAACCTCCGTCAACGCGGTCAGAGAAGTGTAAATGACGGTCTCCCGATCAACGCTTCTGTAACACTAACTACGCTAGAAACTATCCAGCTTTCCTCCCGTTCTGTAATCGAGGTGATGAAAATATGTCATTTTGACTCAGCGTATGAATCTACACAAGAGCTGACCAATATAAACCAGCAAATGATCTAAGATAAAACACTGTTCGCATGCATACGATCAAACATAGAATAACAATTAAACATCTCACCCGACGGGCGAGTTGTCATTAATGTCTAAACAATGACTCAATGCGGGTGCAGACGGATTAGCTTAACACAAGCTGATATTCGAGGGAACATTAGAGCGATGACGAGACACAAAGACTCCAAAATATCACCTGTGACAAAGAAATATGCCGAGTATAACCGTATTCCCGAGCAGTGAAAAATAAACATCTCTACTGAGAGTATATCCAAACAATCGCGTAATCCCCTACAACAAATTCCGGACAATTAGGTTCAAATCTCGCGAGATCCACCTAAGTGCCACTTTGTAATCGCCTCCCTGAAACGGATAGATATCTGCGTGATCCAGACCCAGGCCAAAACGAAGACAAAGCAATACAACGAAGATGAGCCAAACATATCCTATGACGTTGTATCTCCCGAAGAAAGCATCGTTGCCGGGAAAAATATTAACACAAACCACATTTAAATCCCGTAGTAATCGGGATCGATCCGGCCTATATGGAATCACCCGACGTTAAACATCCATTCAGCTCTGAGCGCGTGCAAAATACCAGGCGCTGGAAATACTCCACCGTCACAAATGGGCGAATACCAACGTTTACAATAGGGAGGTTTAGACGGAGGCCATGATCTACCAACGGTCCGACGACACCGACGAGTGTCGATAGACGCAGAGAGAGAGAGAAGAATATCGTTAATCTTTTTGTTCAAGAAGTATCCTGCAAATTATGACAGACGAGCTTGGAAACGAGTAACTCGTCATATAAAACGTTGCAGATCTTTAATTAATAATAAAACCAATGGTTGAAAATGTTCTTCAATAAGCGAAATCAGCACCATAGGAGAGGTTTATTGCTAATCGGTCAGAGGGGAAGTTTCGAGTTAAAGATGCACAACACTGGCCAACGTGTTATTTTATTATGCAAAATATCCTTTAGTCAAATCGAAGTACCACCTCTGTGTTCCAGATCAGCCCAAATATATATAATAAAAGGCCTACTTTAGTGACGATTAACAGAAACACAGACACATACAAGCCCGATATCACAACATACCATTGTTCTTTGTTGGTAAAGTCTGAGTTCGCTTAAAGTGAATCAATCCATTTGAAATCTGCAAGACTGTTCGCCCACAGTCTTCCCTTTGGTTCATGGCTCACTCCGAAAAGATAAGAAATCTGGGGCCACACGAATTTAAATCAAAGGATCTTAGGCCCAAAAAGTAGGCACCTAACTAGCGAAAATTTAGACGAACCCTAAAAAATAATGGGCCCTCGTCAACTAAATTAGAACTTCTACACTTTCACTAAGAGCCCATTCACAAAAGATATTTAGCCAAAAGTAGCACCTAAGTCTAAGAGACTTAAAAGCCTACAAGAGACTCCTAATTCAGTAAGCCTATTCAACAAAGAAATCGAAAAATGGCTGCGAGACAAATGTTGGAGCACCACAGGAAGAGCTGGTGATCTTAATAGAAATAGAGGAACCTAAATCGTGAGAGTATAAACTTGTAGGAATAAAAAGTGCGAGGATGCACAATAAACATCCCAACAACAAGAAATACAATCCCCGATAGTCCGAAATAAAAAATGGCTGGGACACACACTTATACAACACCAGGAAAAACAACGTGACAAGGCCGAACGATTTAAGGAATAAATCGCAACCAATTCACAGCCAGCCATGAACTACAAAACTATCAATGCGCTCAACTCGAACCAAAACAATTTATCCAACAGTTAATCCGGTTTCCTTTGGATAGCAACATTACAAAGGACATCAAAGCAACTCAAGAACCAAAAATGGGAGCAGGTAGCCCTGTTGGTTATCTGCTATACGATAAATTGACGAACACCACAAAAAGTAATGCGCACATCAAAAGATACGACGGTTCACGTCAATAGGAGAAAGTGCATTCCATCAAACCACGCAAGTGACTTAGATGCTTTTATGCTTTTGAATAACTGGAGTGTTGTAAACAAATTGCAAGCATTTCACCCACTACACGCTCGGCTTCGATAGAGACTGCGCAAAAAATCGTGCTTCGGCTCGGCTCGTAGGCTCTGTGTTCCATTACAACTGGTCCTCCCCGACTGGTCCAATCACACGGCTTCGCGCGAAACCCGCTGTGACTCATTACACTACGCCGAGCAAACGGACAAAATCCGAAGACCAAACAACAACAACAACAACAACATCAGAGGAGGACAGCCATGGAGGACAAAGGAGCGCGATCAGCGTTGCTGCTCCTTCACCCATCCCGTTCCAAGTCAAAAAGAAAGTAATCATAGTGGTGTTTGTCTTGCGTCTTGTTTTATTACATTCTAGGCTCGTTCGCTGCGCCTTAATGAAACGCTTCCCCAGTGACGACACTCATCGCCGATCCATAAAATAAAAAAAAAAAGATCTTAATCAGTGGAAGGCCGTCGGCTGACGTCACGTTTTAGTAACGCTCTGTCGCCGCTTTGAACCAGGGCGAGTGAACCAAAAAGTACACCCCCGGTGCTATGTATCTGCGCGTGCTGAAACACCCATAGCCCGCCGAGCCGACCGTACCAAGAGACCGAGCCCGTGCTAGTGAAAGCGCGCAATAGTGGCCTGGCAGCTATAACATGTGAAGACGCATTTAATGGACGCAGGTTAAGAGGAAGAGCGTAATCTGAGGCAGCTATTTTGAAGAAGCAACATGTACCAGTTGTGCAGACTTCTGGCAATGACAGCGCATCCCTAGCAAAACGTCCCTGACACCTGCCCATCCCCATCAACCCCAACCGGGACCACAGTAAAGAAACGTAAGGATTAGAGCGAGAGAGCGCTTAGTCCGTATATGTAACCAACACACATCAGTATTGGCCACTTTGACGCCATTTTATTGTTGAATGCCAAGGAATAATATAGTTTACGTATTTCAACCCATAATATAAGTAAGCAACAGAAACAATACGACGAAATGGATTGTGGAGAGAAGACAATGGCCAGAATGAAACGTCCCTCCAGTGGAAACCTCACCCCAGAGAGGGTGTTACCATCAATGTATGTGCCTGTCTAACACAACCTCTGCAAGCGAGGAACATCCACAGCCAAGACGATGATATAAATCACTGGCTGATAACGGAAGAGAAGACGATGACCCGAAGATAGATGATAAAGAGATGATGGCGATCAAACCTGAAAATGAATTGGCCATGTTTACGAGTGGACTGTAATTTGGGATCAAAATGTAAATACCACATTTTAGGTAAACACCATGTCACAAATCAGCAACTACAAACAAATGTGTAGTCATACATTATTTTCTTCAATTTCAATTTTACGTATTTTATGTTGACAATTCTCTCTCCCTCCTCTT
>OLKM01005094.1:0-18464 GCA_900291075.1 Melanogrammus aeglefinus | reverse complement strand
TTCTCAACTTTTTTGGGCTGTGACCCCATTTTTACATCAAAGATTCTGGCGACACCAGAGCATTTCTTTTAAATTTATTTATTTTTTATTTGATTATTTTTTTCAACTACGTTTGTTATACTGTGAACAAATACAGTAGTAGCCGGATAAGTGTGCACAAATTGACAAATTTTTCCAAAGATGTCCGGTTATATATGCAAGAGCACATTTTCTGCTGGTAACTTTTCCGGTACATCCACCGTGCCTCTGTGTGAAATAGTAATGTTTCATATTCAGAGCCTCCCTGTCGGCACACATGGTGTTGCAATACAGACGGCGCACAGAGGATATCTTGATTTGGTATCACTATTGGTTACGACCTGGGCGTATGGTCTGTGTTGGGCCATTTATGTTGTTTTGTTTCTTCCTCTCCGCAATCATCGTTTCGCGCCCTTTTCTAGTTATGGCAGCTGGCAATATTAGAAGTTCGAGCTGCTTGTGGCTTTATTCCCTAGCAATGAGATAGGCTCACCTCAAGATGATGCTTTCAGGTGCCCGTTCACTAGCAGTCACAGTCCTTTTTTGAATACACTCGCTGTGTTTCAGACCAAGTGGAAATCGGCAAAATTTATTTTAGATATAAAATTAATAGCTTTGGGTTGCCGACTGCTCTTTGTGGGTTGTCTCAAGTGTTCTTTTTGAGTTTGTTTGGCTTCATTACTTCCGGCAGACATGGACCTACTATAGCATGACATGTTCTGGCCTCTCCTCGTAGCATTTCCATTCCCACTTGTTAAATCCATCTGAATGAACTTCTTTTCTTTTTTACGTTTTAGATAGTAGAAATATACAGTTTCAAAATGGCTGTCTAATAAAGCGTGTTTTTGTGCGTCCACAGCTATAATCATTGTATTCACGTTATGGTGTTTTGTTAAATTCAACATTTTGATTCACCTCTGACAACATTTCAGTACTCATTACTTGTTATAAGTTATATTAAAGGATTCCTATTTAATCCGTTCTATAAGCATTGTTCCTGCTTTAGATCCCTAACCTGCCAAAATAAATATTAAACTGTATAAAGGACTTATTAAACTAAGAACATGTCCTGCTTAGATCCCGTCCTTGCTAAATGCATAATTAGCAGTTCATATAAGGATTTATAACCTAATTAACATGTTTCCATAGAGTAATTTTTACTCTAGTAAAGTATAAACTGTTTTTTACCTGTCATAAAGAAAATAAAAAAGGTTTAGCAATGTAACAATGTATATTTGGCAGTTATTAAGACTCAATAAACGGGTTTGTATGTGTTTACTCAACTATAAGATGACTCATAAGATCTATTAAGGCATATCATATGATAGTTAAGTTTAATGTGCTTATTAAATAGTCTTAGTAATTCTCACATAAACACGTTAATACGTTATCATTTAACACTTAGTAGATTCTTAGTAAGACTTACCAAGTAATGTTCAATAAGCTATTAATAAAGGTTTTTTTATTTTACCCCTAACATTAACTAAGGCTTATTAACAAGGGACCGGTTAATATTAAAGTCATTTCCATTATAATGGCTTAAATCTAGTGAAGGGATGTTAACTAGACATTTATAAACTTGTGTAACCCAGGTGGGATTCGGGTCTGGTTATTGAAGAGAATAAACAATATTATATAAGAGCCCTTCATCATTTTTCATAATGTTTTGTCGATGTTGGTATAATGTTGCCACACTTTGTAAATGTTGTTGTTATCCTTTGCTTAATTTAACTGTAATATGAACCCACTCATTGCCAGCCAGGAGGGGGCGTCATGAATGAGTTTTTTTTGCGGGAGGGACTTGCTGAAAAAAGGAGAAGAGGAAAGAAAAAAAAGAAGTTAGTTGGGAAGAGCACATGTTTTTCTCGGGGAGTGAAGTATTGTCGGATGACATATCCGCAACTCAAGATTGAAGACCAAGTTCAACACGAACTTTGTAAACTTGAAAGCTCCACCCGACCGGTTCACATAGGACCCGGTCAGTTACTTGACAGAAGTAGCTGAACAGTGGCCTGCTAACTAACGGCAGCTAGCGACGCTACTGCGCCGGGGTTTCCGTGGGACCGCCGCACGAGATAGCGGGTGTGACCACGCGGGTTGGCTGACCGGGCTCGGGCGAAGGAAATCACGCGACAAGCAGTGAGGAGCGTCCGTGTCCTATCCACGGACTTCCTCAGGACTTCCTCAGGACTTTCACAGACTTTCCCAGTACTCGCACAGATTTCCACAGACTTCTACGAACTTCCTCAGGACTTTCACAGACTTTCCCAGTACTCGCACGGATTTCCACAGACTTCTACGAACTTCCTCAGGACTTTCACAGACTTTCCCAGTACTCGCACAGATTTCCACAGACTTCTACGAACTTCCTCAGGACATTCCCAGTACTCGAACAGACTTCCACGGACCTCCAAGGACGCCCATCGCGTTTCACCTGGATGTGTGAGTAGCCGCCCGAGTTCTCTTGGCTCGGAGGAGCGAGCAGGACTATTCATCAACAGGCCTGCAACGGGGTGTTTTCTTTTGTAAAGGATTGTTTTATGTTTGTTTTTATTTATGTGCCGGCTTTGGTTAGTAATGTTAATACTTGTAGGTCTGTTATGGTAATAGGATGTGCGATATGGGATCTGTGACATCCACTTATGTTGTTCTCAAATAAGTAAACGTTCTAACTACTTTTTTTTTTTTTTTTGTTTGGTTTACTAAATACGTGTAGTGTGGATATTGTGTGTGTTTAGTGGTTAATATTTAATAAGGGTGCTGGTGTTAAATGGTAAGCATAATATCGGAAATCAAAAGTAATAAGTTAGAAGAACCTAGGGCCCTGACCTCTTTCAGGCATGAAAACGGGTCAGGGGTGAAAAAGGTGAGGAGGATATTGTCCCTCAAGACTGGGGTCCGGGGTATCCTCTCTACCGGTGTAAGAAAATTTTTCGAAATAAATTCCCATATTTTTTATCTTGCAAACAAAACACACAATACATTAACAAACATTAATACATGCCTTTTTTGAATACTCTCAGAACCAAGATATCATTTTTTCTTCTTTGCCTGTACACACCAGTGTGTCTCATTGGCCCGCTTTTGCTGTGTTTTGCCACATGTCTCAGCCTTGCTCTTTTCTTCATATCCTTGCATGCCTTCTTAGTCACGTTCCGTCGGTAGTCCGTGTGCCTGGCCTGGAGCTGAGCACTGCCAGATGCTTGGGAGCCATACTTGCTCTGTTGCTGCTGCTTTTCTTCCTGATTCATCTTCTGCTGGCGTTTGTATGTGGGCTGCTGCACAGAGTTAGATGTTCTTGCATCGTTGTTCTGTCCACACTACTCCGCCGAACTTCACATGTCCTCCATTCTGTAGGGAGCATGGCTGTGGCTGTCTTCCCCCTGGACATGCAGGTGCTGTTCTGACTGAGTTGAGCATTTCGGATTTGTGATTGTGATGTATCGTTGCTTATATTCATGATGTTGCCACTCCTTTGGGTCAATAACATCATTCATTCCACAACTAACAAGAGAGAGACTCAACCCTTGTCCGTGAAAGATTGGAGTGAGACAACATCTAATCCATTTAACATTGCACTCAGGGAGGGCGTACTTATCTGGCTTGTCAAAGACATGGCCACCACCCCACTCAACCATGTGCTCTCTCATCTCCTCCTTTAATGACTGGGGGATGGATCAGTGTCCTACAACATTTGAAACCGCGCAAGTTCTTCTCTGGATGTCCTGGTCTGTCTGGCAAGAGGATGTGCACGTAGCGCATACCATCTCAGAGCCTGCCAAGAAAATGGAGGAGAGATTCTTGAGAAATCAAGTTTAAGGACATGAGGAAACAAAAATCCCAAAGTACCTGGTAATATGGCAAAAAAAAGTTGAAATGTTATTCTTACCTCTTCAACTGGATGGTTGCCTGTGAGTGGCCTCTCAGAAGAGGGTCCAGAGCAGACAGGGCTGTAAGAGTCGGACTGGCCAAGGGGAGCTTCTTTTGGAGGTATACTGCAGTGGTGATGTAGGTTTTCCTGACGTCTGCTAGGAATGGCACCAACAGCTGACACAAAACACCAAAAACTGACCATTATTTTAAGTCTAAAAAAAAAGGGAAAAAAGGTCATGCAGGTGATGCAGGGTGCTTACAGCATGATTGGGATTCTGGCTCCTGAACAGGTCAGCCTCCTGTCCCATATAGATCTCCTTGGAGGGCAGCAGGATATGATCCTCCAGGACCATCTCCCTCAGAGCCATGGGAGACAGCTATGTAAGGGAAGTAAATAATGGGAGTAATGCCTTAAAGTGATGGTTCGGCATAAAATTCACCTAGGGTCATTTCCACCATGACATCCAGCCAAATACCCTGTTAGAAGCAATTTTTAGCGGGATGGTCAACACTGGTCAAGAATCGGGCTATAACGACGGGCTATCAGCCGAATGGCTTAGTGCTGCGCGAACGGAACAGTGTGTTTATCTCGTAAATGATTAAATTACCCCACTAATAATGTCTGGACTGTTACCAAACTTCTGCAGTAGTACACATAGGGTCTGTACTCACAAAACGAGGCATTGGAAAGTTTGTAAGTACACCAGGAGTATATATTAAAAAGAACACTTGCCTGATAGCTTCAACTTTCTGCTGCTAAAAGCTGCCGCTGCGTCGACGTCACGTCCGTGTTTCAGGAAAAGTTAGTAAACGTGTCAAAGTAAAACTCACAAGTGTAATAAAAAAGCTAGTGAATTCAACACTCCATAGAAATGTATTGACAACTGAAATAATTGAATACTTGATACATTTATAAAAGTCAATACACTGATGGTCAACCTGGAGATCACTGAACAGTTTCTCCAAGTAGCCGTCAAAGGGCTCTGAGAACTTCTTTGCCACATTGTGTATATGATGACAGGAGTCCCCATTAACATCGAGCAGGTTGGGACAGTATTGGTGCATCCTGATCTCGAGGCCGGTCTTGCTGCCCCTCATCACAGCACACGAGTCCATCAGCATACTCACAAGGTTATTCCACGGGATGTGGTTTTTCTCAAAGAACTCACAGAGCACCTTCTCCAAAGAAGCAGCATTCACCTTCACGATCTCCAAAGACCCCAAATGCTCCACTATCACCTTCCTCAAGTCTGCATGGTAGTAGCAAACGAGCATGGAGAGGATCTTCAACATAAAAAGGTTTATTAGCCATGCAACATTTTACAGGGCATACACTGAAGCAAAAACAAGGACTTTGATGGCAATAGCTTAATATGAGACCAACCTTTTTGTTGTTGTTGGAGGTACTCTCGTCTAAATTTAATGAAAAGGGAAATATCTTCAGGTTGGAAAAGGTCCTCAGAGTAGGTCCGCCCTACACAAAGTCGGAGAGATTTTGTCCCATCACATGCATAATCTAATTGGTAGGTACAATATAAATCATACAACAGGTAATTCTGGCAACATAGCAGTATATACAGTATAGCAACATGGTAGTTTAAGGAACATGTTCTATGTGTGCAGTTCACTAAAATGTAAATTAAAACACTGAAATAGTAGGTAAGAAAGAAAATGTAAATACCTAGACCATGGATCATCTTGTATGAAGCTGTTGTCCGCGACAGCTTCATTCCCTGCAAAGCTGGTTTATCCAAGGAAAGGGTCTGGGCAAGCTCAACAATTACAGGAGCGAGATGAGATGGAATGATGGAATGCTACGCCATGGGTTCCAAGTACCATTGCCTAGAACACAAATTATGTAATTAATGTAAAGCTAGTGTATTCCATGTTTAGGTAATGATGCTGCCAGTGACGGGAGCTGATTGTGATGCAATAAAAATAACAAACTCAAATTGTCTTGTCGCAGCCTGTGCGGACTAACAGGCCTACACCACCTACCTCTGCATTTGCTATGTGGTTTATGACTGGTACGGGGATCTTTCCCTGGCACTGCTGCCTGATTGTTTCTGACCCCTGGTTGGCTTGACTCTGGCTTGCTGGATTCACCCTAGCTGATGCTGGAAGGAAGCTGCTGGCAACACTATGAGTGGAAGCTATCATTTCCACCTTCTTCTTGTGAACGTTCGTCTGGCAGTGAGCCTGCAGAGCATGGCTGCCTTTGTTAGCATAATTGATCTCTTTGTGGCAGAGAATGCATCTGGCGAATCCCTGCCTGTTGATTTTGATGAATACATCTCCTAGATGAAAGGACACCTCTTGCTCTTTTACTGAGACCTTGCCTTCCAGTTTAAGCCACGACCAGTTCCAGCTGCATTTCAATCCAGCATCCAGCTGTTTAATAATGGCGGAATCCTTTTCTCCTAACACACTCATTCTGCAAAAAATAATGTTTATATTAGTGTTAGCTGGGGCTGTAACGGTACACAAAAATCTCGGTTCGGTACATACCTCGGTTTTGAGGTCACGGTTCGGTTCATTTTCCGTACAGTAAGAAAACAAAATGCTAAATATAAATGTGCTAGTTTTTCATGACACACTTTTGTGCTTTAAACTAAAGGAACATTAGACAATACAAAGAGAATTCTGCTCAAAAATATACAAGATTCTGAAATGTATAAATAAAAATAAATAACATTGGCTCAGACTGTTTCTTCAAAAAATACATTTTCTCCATGTGCAAACAATTGCAACACTAAACAGTTTCAAGTTGTTGCTCAGATTAAATAACATGAATATGGTTCAGACTGTTTCTTTTAAAAACAAATCTTTTTTTATTATCTGCAGGATAATAAATGGGAGACCTTTATGTCGCGGGAAGGTCCTCAATCTCTGGCTTGTTGCCAACGCTAGCGGCATTAGCATTGGCCATGACGGTCGCTAGCTACTACTGCTGTTAGGTGCGTCACGAGCTGTGTTCGAAATCGTTCCCTATGTTGGAATTCATGTTAGCAAACGTTACTTTTCTAGTTAACGTCTGAACCATTTGACCAGGTAATACGTTAGCTAAAGACACTTTTACTTTGCATTTTATTGAGAAGACATATGCATTAGGTAGCGTCATAGGCGTCGATTACGGGGGGGACGGGGGGGACATGTCCCCCCCACTATTTAAAATACGAATTTTGTCCCCCCCACTTTTAAAAATGCGACCGAAAACCCCCCCAAAAAAAAAACCACATACTCAACCGAAATCGTCGAGTCTAAATCATGCGATAGGCGCGCACGAAGACATCCTCACAGCATGCACAACAGCGGGCTGTGAGTGGAGCAAATGAGGGGGCGGGATTCTGATCATCTATCTCTCATTCAGTGCCGCGCGAGACCTGTGGTTAATCATTCCAGCCAGCAGCCTACTACACTTGGCAGTTGGAAGGCAGCCTTGCACCTCGTTCTGACATACAGCGAGCGGAGCGAAACGGCGACGAAAACTCGCGCGAGGGTGTCCTAATATGCAACGCGTGACGAATTTTGTCGCGAGTGTATTTTATTGGTTAATGAGAATCCCAACCAATCAAATCATCGAGGGAATGTAAACACATTCAACAGGAAGGCAGCGTGTACTTATCAACCAATAAGAAGTGTTTAGGGGGGGACACCGCCGCGGAAATGTCGTCTCAGAATAGAGACAACGCGACCATACAATAGCGATTTTTTTTTGGTGTTTTTATAATCATCGCGAGGAGGCAGGCGGCTACGTGGGCTGTCTGACACACAGCTTTATAATAAAGAAGTTCCAGACAAGCCAGCCAAAAATTGACGTTTTTATTCAGAAAATAGGCGGTCCTTTTTCTTCCTGTAAAAAGCATGTTTGTGACATGCATTGTCCATGACTGGATAACGTGGAATATGGATACATCATCTAGCCTGCATGTGGAGGGCCACATAAGGTAAGAAAATGGGTTATTATGTAAACTTTGCTGCTGGTTTTCTTTGCTCGTGATGACGTCATTGACCTGGCTAGGTTACCCACGGTCCTAAGCGATTGTTGATCATCTGATTCTGGTTGGTGCTCCAGCTAGTATGCATTCATATAGGCTATAGATTGCAGCTAGTAGCAGCTACACACGGTTCGATTGCTATGCCAATGTGTTATAGTTGTTTTGTCTGATTGAGATATTGACGTTGGACTTGGAAGCCAGTGGTAGGCCTATCCCGACATAAATATGTTCTCTGTATAACCTGCTGTGTGATTATCCTAAACTCTAGGGATTTTTATTTGCGGGCAATTTGCTCATTGATTGTAACGAGTGAAGTGTGAAATTGGTCCTTCGCAGAGTGTTTTACTGGTGGTCAGGATTTGGCAGATGCACTTCTCCTCTGGGTGCTTGTTTTTTTTCATTTTTTAATGCAGCAAGCAATAACATTATGCTACCACGAACCCTTGCTCTTCTTCAAAAGAGCTGATGCTCAGTAGTACCTCGTTTCATTTTCGTAGCCTACCCCCTTTACAGTCTGCCGTTGATGTCAAGATAAAGTGTTTAAATTGCCAACACTTTTCTTTGTCCTGTGTGTATTAGTATTACATATCCCGAGCCAATACCCTGGTGTTTCCAACGTCGTTTTGCAAAACAAGCCAAAACACAAACTGTTTTTTCAACACCTGACAATACACTGCAGAGCATATTGTAATGCAGCGTTGAATGGATGAATAGCTTACATAAGGGTACCCACCACTTTTCAAACTACACTCAAGCTTATGGCTATTGTCCCCACCATTTCTAAAAACAAACTGACGCCCTTGCATAGGCGTCGATTACGGGGGGGACGGGGGGGACATGTCCCCCCCACTATTTAAAATACGAATTTTGTCCCCCCCACTTTTAAAAATGCGACCGAAAAAAAACAACAAAAAAAAACACATACTCAACCGAAATCGTCGAGTCTAAATCATGCGATAGGCGCGCACGAAGACATCCTCACAGCATGCACAACAGCGGGCTGTGAGTGGAGCAAATGAGGGGGCGGGATTCTGATCATCAGTATCTCTCATTCAGTGCCGCGCGAGCACCTGTGGTAAATCATTCCAGCAGCAGGCCTACTACACTTGGCAGTTGGAAGGCAGCCTTGCACCTCGTCCTGACATACAGCGAGCGAGCGAAACGGCGACGAAAACTCGCGCGAGGGTGTCCTGATATGCAGCGTGACGATTATGTCGCGAGTGTATTTTATTGGTTAAGAATCCAAACCAATCAAAATCATTCGAGGGATGTTAAACACATTCAAAGAGGAGCAGCGTGTACTTATCAACCATAAGAAGTGTTTAGGGCGGGACACCGCCGCGAAAATGTCGTCCAGATAGAGGACAACGCGAGCCATAAAATAGCGATTTTTTTTGTTTTTATATCATCGCGAAGGGGGAGGGCAGGCGGGCCTACGTGGGCTGTCTGTACACACGCGTTATAATAAAGAAGTTTTCAAGACAGCCAGCCAAAATTGACATTTTTATTTCAGAAAATAGGCGGTCCTTTTGCTTCCTGTAAAAAGCATGTTTGTGACACTGGATAACGTGGAATATGGATACATCATCTAGCCTGCATGTGGAGGCCACATAAGGTAAGAAATTGGTTTACGTAAACTTTTGCTGCTGGTTTTTGTTGCTCGTGATGACCTGGCAGGTTACCCACGGTCCTAAGCGATTGTGATCATCTGATTCTGGTTGGTGCTCCAGGCATAGATATGCATTCATATATAAGGATTGCAGCTAGTAGGCAGCTACACACGGTTCGATTGCTATGCAATGTGCTTTTAAGTTGTGTTTGTCTGATTGAGATATTTTGACGTTGGACTTTGGAGCCAGTGGTAGGCCTATCCTGACATATAATTATGCTCTCGTATAACCTGCTGTGTGATTATCCTAAAACTCTTAGGGGTTTTTATTTTGCCGGCAATTTGCTCATGATGTAACGAGTGAAGTGTGAATTGGTCCTTCGCGAGTGTTTACTGGTGGTCAGGATTTGGCAGATGCACTTCTCCTCTGGGTGCTTGTTTTTTTCATTTTTTAATGCAGCATAAAATTATGCTACCAGCAACCCTTGCTCTTCTTCAAAAGCCTGACACCTCGTCCTGACATACAGCGAGCGAGCGAAACGGCGACGAAAACTCGCGCGAGGGTGTCCTGATATGCAGCGTGACGATTTTGTCGCGAGTGTATTTTTTTGGTTAAGAATCCAATCAATCAAATCATCGAGGGATGTAAACACATTCAACAGGAAGCAGCGTGTACTTATCAACCAATAAGAAGTGTTTAGGGGCGGGACACCGCCGCAAAATGTCGTCCAGATAGAGACAACGCGAGCGATAAATTCAGGGTTGAGCGACATCGCTGGACGGCGCGACGTCGCTCGCAGCACGTCAGGACAGGCTCATTGAAAAGTACACATTCTAATCACTTTTCCTCGCTCGCGTCGCTGTCGCATCGCTGTATGTCAGGACGGGGTGTGATGCTCAGTAGTACCTTGTTTCATTTCGTAGCCTACCCCCTTTAGAGTCTGCCATTGATTGTCTGGTGAACTTTGTTGATGTCAAGATAAGTGTTAAATTGCCAACACTTTTCTTTGTCCCGTGTGTATTAGTATTACATATCCCGAGCCAATACCCTGGTGTTTCCAACGTCGTTATGCAAAACAAGCCAAAACACAAACTGGTTTTTCAACACCTGACAATACACTGCAGAGCATATTGTAATGCAGCGTTGAATGGATGAATAGCTTACATAAGGGTACCCACCACTTTTCAAACCACACTCAAGCTTATGGTTATTGTCCCCACCACTTCTAAAAACAAACTGACGCCCTTGCGCCCTTGGGTAGCGTTCTAGCCAAGTTAAGTTTAAACTATGTTAGTGTTAGCAAACTTAGCTTTCTAAAAGCCGTTACAGCTAGCTAAAAGACGCAGTCACGTAGCTTACCTTTTTTTTGTGGGTTTTGTAGTGACGGATGAAGTTTGATGTTGTGGTGGTCGTGTCACTGATTTTTGAGCTGCAGACCTTGCATACTGCTGTCCTTTTTTTTTTTTACTGTCATTGACACTAATCTTTGAACCCAAATTGGATTATTTTTGGTCTTGCCGCCTCCATGACTGCTGCTCCTGTAATGAACTGTTCACGCAGCGGGGGTCCGTGCAGAGCGCAATCACCCGAGATGCGTGCATTCATTGCACTGTAAAATCACCCGATCATTTTTCAAAATGAAATAATTGTATATACTGTATATAAATAAATACAACATAATTTCGAACTTACTCTAACTTTTAAAGTAATTTTGAGTCATCTGTCTCAAGTCTAAGTCAAGTCTCAAATCATGAAGACCAAGTCAAAGTCACGTCGAGTCTTTTATCAGTGTTAGTCAAGCAAGTCTCAAGTCCTCAAATTTCAAGTCCTCAAATTTCGAGTCATGTCATGTGACTCGAGTCCCCATGTCTGGTATGAGGACATACAGACCTTTTAAGAAGGGGGAGGGTGTAACACAGTTGGGATTCGTATTCTGGTTATTGAATAGAATAAACAATATTATATGAGAGTTCATCATTTTTCATAATGTTTTTTTTCGATGTTGGTCTAATGTTGCACACTTTGTAAATGTGTTGTATCCTTTGCTTAATTTAACTAATATGACTATCCAGCCAGGCGCGATGAGTTTTTTTTGCAGGAGAGACTTGCTGAAAAAAGGAGAAGAGGAAAGAAAAAAAAGACGTTTGTTGGGAAGAGCACATGTTTTTCTCGGGGAGTGAAGTATTGTTGGATGACATATCTGCAACTCAAGATTGAAGACAATGTTCAACATCGACATATCTGCAACTCAAGATTGAAGACAAAGTTCAACACGAACTTTGTAAACTTGAAAGCTCCACCTGACCGGTTCACATAGGACCCGGTCAGTTACTTGACAGAAGTAGCTGAACAGTGTAGAAGTAGCCTGCTAACTAACGGCAGCTAGCGACGCTTCTGCCTCGGGGTTTCCGAGGGACCGCCGCACGAGATAGCGGGTGTGACCGCGCGGGTTGGCTGACCGGGCTCGGGCGAAGGAAATCACGCGACAAGCAGTGAGGAGCGCCTGTGTCCTTTCCACAGACTTCTACGAACTTCCTCAGGACTTTCACAGACTTTCCCAGTACTCGCCCAGATTTCCACAGACTTCTACGAACTTCCTCAGGACTTTCACAGACTTTCCCAGTACTCGCACAGATTTCCACGGACCTCCAAGGACGCCCATCGCGTTTCGTCTGGACGTGTGAGTAGCCGCCCGAGTTATCTTGGCTCGGAGGAGCGAGCAGGACTATTCATCAACAGGCCTGCAACGGGGTTTTCTTTTGTAAAGGATTGTTTTATTTTGTTTCTTTTATGTGCCGGCTTTGTTAGTAATGTTAATTACTTGTAGCCTGTATGTGGATGTGCGATATGGAATCTGTGACATCCACTTATGTTGTTCTCAAATAAGTAAACGTTTTAACTACTTACCTTTTTGTTGGTTGGTTTACTAAATACGTGTAGTGTGGATATTGTGTGTGTTTAGTGGTTAATATTTAATAAGGGTGCTGGTGTTTTAAATGGTTAGCATTAATATAGGAAATCAAACTAATAAGTTAAAAGAACCTAGGGCCCTGCCTCTTTATTATAGGGGTAAAAGGGCTACAAATGCACACCATTTAAAAAAAATAATGCTTAGAAACAAATAAAGTGAAGCGTTAAACAAATACCTAATAGTTTGATTACATTTGAGAAAAAATAGCTGAGCTGATCAGATTGGCAATTTCCAGCCCAACTATAAGCCGTTTGTCAGACAAGTCCGCCGCATTTGTACATCTAGAGATTCAACCCTGAGGGTGATTCAGACTTGATGCCCATAAGGCGAAGCCTAGACAGTGTAGCCTACAATCATAGAGTTATAATAACATAACTATTGATTATCATTAAGGGTGCCACTCAATGACATGCAAATGCAGACCAAAGCGTCATCTCATGTGGTGTGAGAAATACCGACTTCCTACTCATCATTCACACTGTGGTATAATGGATCGAGCAGTGTGTTTGACTGGCACTACAGCTGTGATCTATGATCCACTGTGTGGGTCTTTTAGTTGGATTTGAGTGCAAATAAATATTAAGCTTGTACTTCATCCTTGCCTCTAGGGCTGTGCGATTAATCGAATTTTGATCACGATTTCGATTCTTGGATCAAACGATCTCCAAATTAATAAAATCGAGTTGAAACGATTCTTTTGGAATTTTCCGTTTTCCGTTTTGAGACGCACATGCGCAATTCAGTCCCTCCCCCAGAGCATTCAACGCGGCCCCGCAAGCTGTGTGTGTGTGGTGACCTAATTGAAAAAACTGCGAGCGAGATGGCAGAGGGAAGAAGACCGCGTTTATTCGACAAAAAGGGTAGAACGAGTTCTATAATATGGCAACACTACGGATTCGAAGAAGCCGACGCAGGCACAGGCCCACACAATGTGCAAAATCTGCTACAATGTTGTATCTGCACCCCTTGGAAACACGGCAAATTTGTATAATCACCTAAGACGCAATTACAAAGTCACTTACAACCAATTGGCAAAGAAACAAAAACAAAAGACCAAAACAAAAGACCAAAACCCCGACGACAGCAGGACAGACCTCGATTACAACCACTCTGTATAATGCGACTCCCTATCCGTTGTATTCTGATTCTGCACACGAAAATCACAGCTGCCATCGGGTATTTTTTAGCTAAAGATATGACCTATTGGTAAAGTCAAGGGCGAGGGTTTCAAGAAGCTGATCCAAACTTTGGACAAACGGTATGCATTGCCGTCTCGGCATCATTTCAGCAGAGTGGTTCTGCCAAATATGTACGAGGAATGTTGGAAAAAGGTTGAAGAAGTGTCTACAGCGGACTACTTCGCAGCAACGACAGATCTATGGTCAAGCCGCAGGATGGAGCCATATGTTGGCCTGACCGTGCACTTCATTGATACCGAATTTACTTTGAGAGTGAGATGTCTCCAAACGGCGTTCATGCCCGAAGACCATACTGGACGCAACATCGCACATGGACTGAGGGAAGCGCTGGTGGAATGGGGATTAAACGAGGGAAAGCTCATCTGCGTCACCACAGACAATGCCGCTAACATGAAGTTGGCGGCGGAGGTCAATGGATGGCTGAGGCTTCAATGCTTTGGGCACAGACTGCACCTCGCCATAGGTGAGTATAGGCTACAATTATGTCCAAAACACACCGCCGCCGAACGGCGCACTTCAAAACAGCCGCCCCTATTATTATGTACCCTCCCACTCGGCGCTATTTTTGTTTACAAAAAGCGATGATGGTTACAAGTGATGATACTCGCTCATGAACCGGATAACAAATAATAAATAATAGACTATCATTGGCATATATCATGCCACTCCCTTTTTCAATACTATGCCATATAGCCTACTAATATATTATGTTATGCCTATAATTTAATATTATTCATCTCAGCTCAAGCTTAACTCACAAACATTGCTTGGAAACATTACCTTGGCTGTGTATTAATGTGTGGCAGAGATTGCATTCATTATCTCTCAGCAAATTATCTATGATGGCAGTCATGTTTTTCATGAAAAGGGATTTGTTTCAAACAGAATGTCTTCCCAGGTGTAGTGTAGTCTTCCCATTACTAGCCAAATAATAGCATGATTGCTCTTCTGTCATACTATGTGATACTAAACGTGTTTTTATTTTTATTTCATTTTTGAGAGAATTCAATGCAGGATCCCAGGATCAACCGTGCAATGGGGGTCTGCAAGAAGTTGGTCAGCAGTTTCACCTATAGCTGGAAAAAAAAGAGGGAACTCGAAGTAGTACAGAAGCAGTTGAATCTGCCTGAACAGTCCCTGAAGACAGAATGTCAAACCAGATGGGGTTCTAGGCAGGCCATGATCGAGAGAATCCTTGAGCAGCAGAAGGCTGTTGCCCAGGCGCTCTCTTATGACCGGAAACTCAGACATATCACCCTCTCCTGGCAGGATGTTGATGTGCTAGAAGCTGTCAATAAGTCACTTAGCCCCCTGGTTGACTTCATGGATGCACTTTCTGGAGAGAAATATGTAAGTGTGTCTTTTGTGAAAACCAACCTTTCCACCTCTTCACCAATTCAATCTTGGAAAACAGAGGTGACACAGAACTTGCAAAAACCATCAAACACAAGATACTGGAGTATTCTCAATGACATATACAGTGACCAAGCAACACAAGATCACTTGACATGGCGGTCTGGCCCTACTGTTTTAGGGAAACCCAAGGGTTTCAAATTTTACAAAAAATTTTTTTGTTGGATGGAGACCTCCGTGAATCCATTGTAGACCGATGAATGAGATGATGAGGACTTGATGACTGCCAGTGTCGAGGTATTAATAAATGATGATAATAGTAATAATAACAATAGTATCAGATTTAAGTGCATGTATTTTAAGCAAATGTTCTTATATTAAACACCCAACTGTTTCCTATTTTTCTTTTTGTTGCTTCTCGAAGCCCCTCTTGAAACAGCAGCTAGGCTGCTGATACAGAGATGCTGCTGGTGCTTGCAAGAAGAGGAAGAAGGGCCTTGGCAGCTTCTTCAAGGTCGCCACAAACAAGGCTGCAGGGACCACCACTCCTCCACAACAGGACCAAGCCATTGCTCTTGAGATCCAGTCTTACTTCCAGATGGAGACACTAGATCCTGAGGAGGACCCTCTGACGTGGTGGAGAGATACCCAAATGATGTTCCTACGTCTTTCAAAATTGGCCAGGAAATATTTGTGTATTCCTGCCACAAGTTCCTCTTCAGAGCGAGCACTAGTGGAAATATTGTTTCCTGCTTGCCCTCATCTCTGAAGCCTGATCATGTTAACAGGCGTGTTTACTGGCAAAAAACTATTAGTTATGTGCCATATTCTCACATGATATTCTGAAGTTCATTTCAGTCAGTTCTGAGTATGATGAGCCGGGTCCTTCCAGCCCTGTAGGCCATTACTGTATCATTTTTGCAGAATTGCAATTTGTGAGTGTTGTTTTTATAAAAAAAACGTTAGATTAAAAATGTGTCAGCTGCACTAAAAACGAAAAGTATTAGTGTTTATTTTAAGTTTGTTCCGTCTATTTCTTATATTCATGAAAGTATAGTTATGAAATTACACAACAGCTGGATTCATATTCATTTGTACATTATTTTCAATTTGAACTTTTTCTATTTTCTTTGAACAGTTTGCGTATTGTGTAACTCAAAGAATCGTTTCAAGAATCGTGATTTCGATCTGCCAAAAAATCGTGATTCTTATTTTTCCCAAAATCGAGCAGCCCTACTTGCCTCTGTCTATATATTATTATAAGTAACCCACGAGTAATAGACAAAATTGCATGAAACTACAACACACGCATAAGTTAAATTTACATTTTCCTCAGCGGAAAATAATATTAATAAATTAACAAATATAATAAATATTTTTTTTTCAGGAGAATTTCAGCTACAAATGTCAGATATTGTTGTTCACACATAGGCCATTAAAAATATATCGGAGAATAATCAGGACTACACGTTACACATGTCCGAAAAGCAAAGCTATAGACATACAACCTCCCAGTGAACCTAAAACCCTCTCAAAACGTATATTGCCAAATATAGAAAAAAACCGATTAATATATACATATACTTCTGCAATGGCAAATACATGAATACACACATAACCGCAACTTGATAGTAACTATGACGTTATTTGCTAGACAATGAACCTCTCATCTTTCTCTCACACACAAATTTCACAAGGTCACTCTGTAAAGTAAACGCTGACAGAAGCAGAAAACAAACAACCCTCAAAATAGTCATGCATAAAATCCTCTATTTATTCAGAACTTCAACTTGAAATAGTCCTAAGAACTCATATTATACCACCAGGCAGTGCCGGCCCTGAGCAATTTGGTGCCCTAGGCAAAATTTTAGCTGCGCCCTGCTTCGCAGCAGTTCAATTTCACAATCAACTTTCATTACAATCAACATAGAAATGTAATGTGTGTATTCAAAGATTTTATTTCTTTGAGTAAAAAATATCACACCAATAAAAACTAAAGAAACAAGTGAAAAAATAAACATACAAAATTAAATAAGCAAACATAGTAAGCCGAACACTGCCACATAAAACAAGTGACATAAATGAAATTAAACAATACAATATAAATTGGATTGCCAAATCATAAATAATGAAACCAGTGCAGACATAACACACACTAATTGCACACAGTAAAAGAAGAAAAATGAGAAGCCTCTTGATTGTCACGGTATTTACATGATTCCAACAAAGGGGGCTATCTGCTATCTGGGCATCTAACTCACTTTACAGCCTACTCTTCTTGACTTTCTTGATGCAAAGTCATCTATAATGTCATCATATGAGAGCTTTTTTCCAACAATATGGTTGATGCTTATAATGGAAAGCTCACTGAGACATTCTTGTGCCATCGTTGATCTCAGGTAGGTTTTAATAAGCTTGAGCTTAGAGAAGCTTCTTTCCTCAGAAGCCACTGTAACAGGAAGAGTGGCGGAGATCCTCAGAGCAACCCATACAACCCATACATACATACATCTCTGTTAGCTTTTGCTCGTGCAGGAAAGTCAGGAGTTCCATGGCTGTCTTGTTCTTTGCTGGCAGAGGTGGAAAGTTTTGCATATCACGCAAAGTTCCCTGTCATTAATGTCTTGCTGCCATCATGGTTCAGAGCCAGTGCTGTCAAGTCGACATTGTTGTTGCGCTCTGTAGCTGAGTTGGAGAAGTTGAGCACTCCAAACTTGTCCTTGTACTCTCCAGTTCTAGATCTCTCATCAATTGAAGAGACAACTGTATCACGAACCGCATTAAAAAATGTGTGGTTTTCATTTCTTAAGTGCGTCATTGATAGCTCATCTGGAGACTCATATGCAAAGTGCTTTTTGTGTCTTAAACGCTGTTGTTTCCAGTACAGTCTCCAGTTCATCTCTTCACACATCTTCCTTTGCATTGTACTGTGCATCAGAAACCAGTGTTCTGTAGCAGGCCATATATACTCTGGTTTATTCACAAGTCTCTAGCACACATCTACTGGCATGGAGGGTGACTGAATGAGTTTACTCATCTGGATTTGTTGAGGATGTCATACCCATATATGGGCTGTTACAAATGTGAAGATCTGTAGATCATACTGTCTCCTCAGCCAAAGACTGGGCTTCCAACTCTCACCACAGGGTCTGACGTAGTTTCCTTCACCGTCCAGAGAGCCTCTGACTTGCCGAGCCTGGTACCTTACTGCCTCAATGCTTTTTATCCTGCTTATCCCATCTCGTCTCTGACTATGACTTCCAAAGTGGGTTTTAATATTCAGCACGGGTATCCCCTTCTCTGGGTGGAGGCTGAAAAGAGCTTGATAGCTTTTTTAATGTCCAAAGATAGCTTATGGCTTCTGTTGTGCTCTTTGTCGCATCAGCTATCACCAGATTTAAAGTGTGCGGCACCACAATGCAACAAAAGCTCTTGGATTTCT
>OLKM01005093.1:0-18477 GCA_900291075.1 Melanogrammus aeglefinus | reverse complement strand
AAGGGCTTTTCTATTGTGTTATAAAGGGCTGTACAAAGCTATGTGTCTTGGACTAGTTATCTGGAGAGGAGATCCCAGTGGCACAAAGGTCAAAAGAGAGATCTAATCCCTCACCATTGTTAAGGGGACATATTAAGCCTTCCTTCTGTGTCCTTTTCACAAGCCCAGCCCCCTAGCGATAGAGCGAGCACAATCGGAACAGGCGCCCGTCCATCACGAGTCAGACCGGCTTCGTCAGAGTAGGAAGCTTCCCGACTTGGTACGTATGCATGGCCAGATTACGGCTAGCATCACTGTCGTTTAGGACCACAGATTACTTTTGGGATTGTCTATCACGTATATGTCTATTGTGTACGTTAAAGCGCTTTAAACTTTGTTTAAGCTCTACGATGTATAAGTTAGATTCGACTTTATTCCAAGCAATATAGAGGCTACTAAATCAAGTCATCATTGTCTATATCGATGTGTAAAAAAAAAATCAGGAGCATTTTGAGGCTGTGGCATTGACCCTAAACTTATTGAGGTCATCTAAAGACTGTTTAAGATTCCCCCTTAAGCAGGTCTCTCCGACGGCTTCAAGATACTGGTGTGATCAGTCGCATCTTCGTTGCATCTGTCAATGAAATAGAACACAATGCCCGATGGTCTGCTCGATGCGGCGTGCCATCTTAGAATTCAGACGCACACCATGTCCTGTAAACTAATAGAATACTACGAAGGAATTCTTCATGGTAGATCTAACCCTTCTTACATCTTCTTGCCCCTCATTCTCTCCTCATTCCCATCCACTATCTAATTCAGTCTGCTATAATTCAGGCTGCTCGTAGCGATCCCCTAAGGTAAACTGACTACATACCCTCTAATCATACACCTCTCCTTGGAATTGTCTCTCTCTTCTCTCGTCATCAGTTTAGGTCTTCTTGTACAAAACCTTTCTCCTTTCCCTTAGGCCTTCTCCCACGCTTAATCCATCCACTCTTCGTGTCTACTTCATCCACTATATCTAGAAACTCTCTCTCTCTCGATACTCCTCCAGAATACTAATTTCTACTAGTTTTCTCTCTCCTTATTTCATAGCTCTTTATTCTGCCAGTCGATTTGCAATTATTAATCCCAAATCTTTGTGACATCCTCTTTCTTCATCATCATACCTTCCTATAATTTACTGCACTCGTATTTCCTGCAACCAACCGTTTTCCCGCATCTTCTTCGGATTATAAAGTACATTTGATGTTACCTTCCTATAAGAGGCCAAACCGTTTCAACTGTTGAACTGTCAATCTTCTTCAATTATCCCTGTCTTTTTAAATGTGGTTTCAGAGGACATCTCTTCCAGAGGCTGTCCGTCCAGTGCATGTGAACAGGCTCGCTCAAGCAGACACGATGACGCAAAGACAGAGAACTGAAACAAGAGAAATAGCCGTCCCCTGCCCCCAAAGCAGGCTGAACTGCACCCCAAACCGGGACGCCGCCAACCCATTCGCCGTGGGTCCGGACACCAAGTGGTTGAGGGAAAGTCATAGTCGGTGAGTATTGGTGGTGAACTAGGCACTCGGGATAACGCTTGGGAGGGTTGCATGTGGGGCGAGCTTATGGGAATGAGGGCTACTTGCGTGTATAAATGTTTAGAAAATTGCCAAAACGGACGCTTAATAATGTTTCATTTATTGTTAGCCAAATCAGGAAAATAGCGTTATGACCAAACAATAGCCATCAAAATAAGTTTTTAATAATCTATAAAAGTGTAAATCCGAGAAAGACTTTTTTTTATAAAGCATTTGTATTTAGCATGTTTGCGATGGTTTAATGTTCAGACTATTGAAAAGAGTTATAAAAATGTAGCTCGTGGTTTTCACGTAATTCTAAGTTCTCTGCCTTTATTGGTACAGCTGATTGATTTTCACTCTAATATTCCATGCACACGTCCTATTCAGTCTGTAAAATTACTGTCACTGAAATATCTATAGTTGTGTATGCACCTCGCACGAATATCCATTATTGCAATATCTGCATTAAAACGGGCAATTTTGTTAATGTCAGATTTCAACGTGGTTCATTTGGACCCCTACATCACATCACAAAGGCCTGATGTTGAATCGTAGGCAAAAACAACCCCAAGAACATAAAAATAAATTTTAAATCAGGGCCCCTTTCTCTGTCCGTCAGCATGTTGTCTCCGAGTGCAAAGTAGTAATAACCGCTGAGGTTCTGGATTATGGCCCTGTTTGTATGACATGTTAATGGTCTTCATGTGATGTCAACATCACACACGTCCAAGGGAAAATAATACTTTGGGGTGCGGACCTGAGTGGGTGCCTGTGGGTGTATGCTTAGCCTTGGAAGTGACAAAGAACGAGGTGGTTGGTGTAGTGTGTGGTGTGTGTGTGCTTGTGTGTGTGTGTGTGTGTGTGTCGTCGTTGTGTGTGTGTGTGTTGTGTGTGTTGTTTTTAAGGTGTGCATGTTCGACATGTGTTTATGGAATGCTTTGTGTCGAGACTAGTAGGGGGGTGGTGGTGGGTGCCTACGTTGTGGGGGCGTGACGTAGGCTACATTGCAACAATTTTTAGAATTATCCCTGTGCTTAATTACTTTGCAAATAAAATTAAGCTCTTAAATAAGTAGTTTATTGATGACGCTTAGCATTCATCTGCGTTCCAGGCTTGTAGGGTTCCCCTCTTGTTTTACCGCCGGAACAGAAGCAATGCCTCGTCGTCTGTTATTGAACACATGTGGCCGACATGTGGTGACACACTAAACCCTACTATACTTCATCATTCACCGGGCAAGTTTATATTTCTTTCCATGAGTGACTCAACCGGCTCCGATCTCGGCAACAGAGAATGGATCCCGATCTGTCTGGACTCCAGATCTCTCTGTACTCTGAACGAAAGAAAAGAGATACGAAGATTATATTTCATCGAGCCACTGGGGCGCACCAAACACAGGCCAACACAATTTGTTAAGGATTAAAACAGAACAGAAATGTGTGTACTTCCTAAACAGCCAAATCCAAGTTGTATTCTTTAAGTAAGTATAGGCCTCCAGCTGAGGAAAGGCTGAAATATTTTTTAGTTGGGACTGCTGTGTTGGGCGGACAGCCGTGCAGATCACTTAGTCTATTCTGCAGATGTTGAGAGTTCAGGAAACAGAAGCCGTTCCTCAAACCGTTGGTGAATTCACGCAACATGCCTGCCGGCTGAACTGTCCATTAGTGAGTCCGGCTTCAGCATGACCGTGGCTACTTTAGGGTTTAGTGGTTCTCAGAGAACTTAAAACTGTTTTGCCTAAGGTTAGGTCTTTTTTAAAGAGATACTATCACACTTTTTATCCTCACTCATATGGAGAGAAAGCTGGTCACTTTTTGGAGCAGGAAGTAAAAGCAATGATATTATAGATATGCTTACCAAATTATGTTTGCTAGTAGAAATCAACTATATCAACTCATACATACCAGTGGTGTGGCGTGCGCGATTAATTTTAAGGCCCCCCTTTTCTTTAAGATTTAAATAAAACAGGCGCTCTCTGCTGCATACAACTTTTTATAACCAATCAGATTTGCTTTGTGTATTTTCGTATTATGTAAGGCCAATACATTCTTTCACTGCAGCGACAACCTCGTAAGTGAAAATGTGGTTCATCTCTGAGGACATTTGTCCTCAGATTGACCTCTAGTGTTTCCTTCCCGTCCCCTTTTTTTGCTTTTTTTTTATTAAGAATTTTAGAAAAAAAAATTGCTGACATCAACTATTATTTTCAGAGATGAAAAAATGGAAGCATACACTTTACTAATATAGACACACACAATAAACACTCTAAATTTGGATTAAAAAACACATGGGCGATTATTTAAATTAACCATTCACATTCCAACATAAATTGCATCAATAGGATGTTGAAATGACTATTGGAAAAAAAATAGGAATTTTTCCAATATACAAATTCGAACAATGAGCACTGGTCACCTGAACCAAGATTAACCTTGAGAAAATTCTTGGCCCAAGAATATTAAAATTCACCAAAAATATAGTCACAATCGTTTTTCTCTTAAAATCACAGTTTAACGAGTTCAAACTCCCCTACATGATTTATACACTAGCCTACATGATACAGAATTACTTCTTCAAAGTATTCACGCATATTTGAACTAGTGGTACACAGCCACATACATACACAGCGACCATAACACACATAGACATGCAGTACACAAATCAGTTACCAAGTCCTACATAACCTCTAACAGTGGGTACCCTCTCGGACCTGTCTTTTCCATTTCCATGCGGCAGGGGCGCTGCACATACAAGGACGAAACAGACGCACATAGACTGCAGTAGCTACACTAACCAGACATATTGAATGAAAACTGTTGTGATATTAAATCACAAATGTTTAATGCATCTTTTAAATTAAGTTTTGTAAAAGTTAAAATAACACCAAACAGATAATACCCTCCGATCGGTGTTACTTAAGTGAACCACGCTCTGGTTAACCAATTTCATTATGAGCCAATTAGTTATTGCCGACTCTTCCTGGGTTGACCTGTCTGGTCCTGGGCCACATTTATATGCGCTGTTGCTTTGGAAGGCACCTTACTTTTGTTATTTGTGGAATTATCTCCTGTCTGGCAACCAATGTGGGACACAAAACGTACTGGCGTTAAATAGATTATTTGCAGCCCTTTTCGATAAGCTTCCTTGCTATACCAGCCTAGTCTTTGATTAAAAGAACTGCTGATGGGGTCAGCCTGACATATAGGGTAAGGATGTATGTGGAACGACACACTGTGTGGATCCTAGGAGTAAATAATTTATAGTGAAACATCAATCATTATATTACCATGTCATGCAATAGATTAATTACTTTACTACTTGAGAAAAATAAATTATATATTATTTATCATGTTATGTTCAATGTATATAATGCTAATCTAGGCAAAACAAGATAAATCATAAAGTACTGCATAACAATGAGATAAGTGGATTTTAGCCACACATTTAATTCACAGTTTCAAGAAAATGTGATGAAAACGGAATGTGAAAGTAAGATGATAACTAATAGAAGACCATGAAGACGATACAGAACATGCAGTTCTAACGTTGCCCGGACCCACAAGGTGGAGCCAAAGTGTTACAATTGTGTCCTCCGCCCATTGTGCTGCGTGAAAGGTTTCGGGGGCCCATGGCGTCCAATAGGCCTACACAAGAACGGGGCAAAAAATCGCGGATATCAATAGGCTACAGATACCAATCTTTTTTATTATTAAATAAGCGTCATATGTATTTGGTTTCGTCATAATGTCTGAGGTGAATGCATCATCAAAAGGCTAATCCCTGAATGATATGCGAAGGGTAAGCAACTATTGCATAAGTGGGTAGAATATCTTTCTACCTGCCCTCTGTGAGACCCGGGTTTGATTCCAAATCGAAACACTCGTTACATAGCCTATACCAAGCAGTATGCTACCCACCGTAAATTTCTTAATTTTAAATCATCGTTTTTAAAAGGAAAAAATCAAAAATAAAGTTTTTATTGTAAATCTCAATGTGCCAACAATGAACAAAGGTTTATAAACAAAGTGCGGCATATACTTATTTGTGGAGAACAAAAAAATAATAAAAATAGAACACTACTCGTCACGCCGTCCATCTCTGCCCCCGAGTGGGACCCAGTCGTCCCTTCGTTCAGCTCGACAGCCTGCCGGCATCAACTCCACACACACACCCGTCGTCCTCAGTTCTCTGCTCCCCAGCCCCTCCGTCAGGCACCACTGGACCCGTTCCGATTCCCACCAGTCTCCAGCCCCCTGGATTCTCAGTAAACACCTGTTCCGAGAGCCTGTCCTTCTTTTGGGTCCACTATCTTGCCCCGTGATCGTTACAACTGGACGTATTCCAGCTACCTCTACAGTATAACTGCTCCCAAACAAGGATCAACTTCCATGTCATTTAAATAGGCGATGATTTAGGGGTATTTGGGCTTTCTTCTGTTCTATTACATTAATACAGTCACATACTGCTCCCTGAAAGGAAGTTCCACGTCCAAGTGAATCGGAGGCGTTGCCAAACACGAAACCACCCTTCTCTCTTTATCATGTTTGATTCTTTTAAAGTTTTTAAAACAGATAGGCCTATGTGGTGATGCCACAGGAGCGAAAAGCATGACCATGCCTCTGGGGCTTGCTTTGATGAGTTGTGTAAATGAGAACAAAACGTTGTGTTTATACAGACAGTTCTACTTAAAATAGAATGTATATTTACAATAAAAATAATGACTCCTTTCATAATGCTTCCGATTATTTTCTTACCTTTTTTTTTTTTAACACAGTTGTTGGCATGCTTTTCCTCCGCCATTGTCGTCCGTCGACTGCTCATGTGTCCGAGAGGCAGTGAAGAGAGGGTCTTGGGAATGTCTAGTGCTGGGTTGAGACCAATGGGGGTGTCGGTGAGAACACAGGGTAATCCAGTTGGAGTTCCAAGTCTTTAGGCTATATTGTCCAAAGGTGCGAGCAGGACTGTATGGATGTGTGTAAATAGGTGTGTGTGGCTAAGGTAGGATTTTCGTGGTTTCAGGCAAACAAAACGTACAACAATCAACACAACTCCACAATGCATCGCCACAAAATCAGATAATACATCTTTCAACAAGCTTATAAGGTTACCGAAATTCAGTGACCACAAAACAAACTCGCATGTCTTATATGCACACAGGGCGCCCACAGCGCTCAAGGTGTCAGTGTCTCTGAACAAAGGGGAGGGGGGGGGGGGGGGGGTCTAGTCACAGTGCGGGGAGTAATTAACTAATTGACATGGGCTAATTGGGAATATGAGAGTTGAGGAGGGAAGCAGAAAATCTTCCAAACAGGCAGACATAACTTTCTAAGACCCCGTTTACACGAGCATGTGTATTTTTTTATAAACGAAGACATTTCCCTACGTTTGAGCCTTTCGTTTAGACGCAAACGGAGAATTCGCCCCGTAAAACGGTTATCCAAAAAAACTCAGGCGAAAGTGATTTTTTTGGAAAACTTCGTTTATGCGTTTGGTTGTAAACATTGTTATAAACTGTGTGTAAACGGAGTTTTTGGCAGCCGACCGTCACAGTATGCGACAGAAGTACATCAAATGTGCGACCGATGTTTACATTTACATGTTCTCACGTGCGACTTCACATTTTAGGGCTGAGGTGATCATGGATGCGCTCAGAATAGCCATCGCGTTTATGTTGGTGCAGACCCTTTTTGTCTGTTTGCATTTGCAAATTCAGCTCCTATTTTAACCATAGGCAACAACTTGCTTTACCGCTGCTATCCGAAGAAGAGAGTACACTTCCGTTTCCAGTGGCTCGGGCAACTTTTCAGGATTCTGATTGGTTAATGTGAGCTTGAGCTTATCGTTAGACTGCCACTGTGGTTTGGCGTGCTCATGACAGCATGTATGTACACGGGTTCGTGTAGCCTAAACACATTTAAAAAAAATGCGTGTAAATGCAGTTTTATTTGCAAACGTAGATGGCAAGATATTCGTTTAGGAAAATACCCTGCTTCGTGTAAACGTAGTCTAAATCGAAGTGTATAATTTGTCTCGTTTTTCAAATGTAAATGTAGGCCTACTGACACGTTGATATTGTTACCGGAGTTGATAATCGATTAAAACCTAACCTACCTCGCTTAGCATTGATATTAAAGTGAGCAACATTTGTATGTTCTGGTGGCATAATAACTATTAGGGGGGCAAACATAGCATGTGTCTGTGTCAAATGGTAACTGCATTAAACCGTCAAATTAATTAAAAATGAACAAATAAGTGTGGGGGTCTGTATGGCTTGAAAGTACCCAGACTATTTGAACTACTGTTTTTGGCAGTCTTGTTTCCAGACTTGCTCAAGCTGTTTTGCACTAGTGTGATTTGTCGTGTTCCTCCGCCATTGGAGCAACTTCAAGTGGCGCCCCTGTCAGCTGACTGCTAAAGCGGTCCTATTAAAAGCACATGATAGGCGGTCAACTTAAGACCATCTCAAACACATATGCCTACTCTGCGAGGTTAAGTGTGCTGAGCCGAATTTCGCCCACCAACACCCAAGCCTCCACCTGCGTTGGTTCTGCTCTGTATGGTATCTAAGTTATACAATTGGTTGAGATATCTGATGCAAATGTTGGTATGCTGTATCTCACATGTCTATATGTCATGCTTTAAGCAGGGAGCAGCAGAAAAGACTGGAACCGTACTGCCAAACTAAATAGTTCTGACCATGTCATGCAATTAAAGTTTACATCTATGACATGAGTGATGCCTGACAGCATTGACATTGAAAAACGTGCATGTGTGCAGAACATTTATTGTTATAGCCTACAGGTAGGTAAACACTGCAAAAGCCAGTAACTTCCATGTGTGATGTTGCTAGTAGACCTATTTGATATTTATCTTCATAGAGTAAAGAACAATTATAATAATAATTTGAATAATTAGGCCTACTACCACTGGAGTAAAAATATATCTTTATTTTTATATAAATAATAGACCATTATTTGGAAAAATCTTTGTTACATAATACCCTAACATGTTTAAGCAAATTCAGCGTTTAAATGCTTATTTAGATTCGTTGTAGTAGCTACTGCAAATAAAATACAGACGAGAAAAAGATAGTTAGAACGCCCCCGGATGTTAATTACAGCCCTGCTCAGACCTTTCTCGTTGTTTGCGATATGCAAACTTGTGTATAGGCTCTATGCACAACTCCACTACTTCCTGGATTTAGTGCAGCTCCTTCATTTCCTGTCTTACATTATTGGATAAACTGATTAATCCAGGTGTGTCTGACCATTGTGACTACTCTGACACACCTGGATTAATCAGTTTGTCCAGTAATGTAAGACAGGAAATGAAGGAGCTGCACCAAATCCAGGAAGTAGTGGAGTTGTGCATAGAGCCCATTGGGAGGGGACAGTAGTTGCTCCACAAAATACGACGTTTCATAGGGACGCGAGAACACAAATACATACACGCAGATGGAGAAGAGTGTAACCTCCACCTTAGGGATCAGAGTGAGGATAAAAGAGGGGGCTTTCTTATTCTGCTAAAAGTTACCTCATAGAAGCAATACACCAGTTCGGTGTATTGTATCTGTAATCGTGATTTCAGTAAAACCTAATTTAACCTTTTTCCTCGTTGCTTTTTTTGGTGTAGTTATTCAAAATGTAAAATAATTAACTTTAAAAAAAAAACGGACGCCATCCGGCCCATCTGAAGATGCCCTCCAATCAAAACCTCCCGTTTCGAACCACTGTTTCCATTCCGCTGCTGTAGGGGGCGCTGCGTTGCTTTAGGATTGGTACTTCGTTTACATGTGTTACAGTTAATGCTGTCCCCGATGTCTGTACAACGCATGGCAAACATATGAGAGCAAAAGACATGGAATCGTGCCTAAAAATTAAAGTTGGTGCAGTACTATTGCCAGGAGATGTTTTTACTTTTATTAAAACTGATACGATATCGTTGACCGATACTCTGAAAGATGAGAAGATAATCTGCGGTCCCGGACTGCGGCGGAATGGAGACGATGTGGTGGTCTGTAAAAGTGGAGTTCTGCGGCATAAGAACCCCAACCTGTACTGGGTGGACTCCCAACAGAGACGGGTGAACTGCCACTTTGATAATGAAATTATTACATCTAAATATACGATCGGTCTTTAGATGCAAAGCTCATTCGGGTTGTTTACCTACTTAGAGTACTAGCAGCATCGTAAGATATTTTTAAAGTAAATGGTTGCTTTACGAGTAAAAAGAAAATACATCATGTCACATAACGTCTGTATTGTATTGTTCCCCTTTTCAGCACAGGTTAGGGGTTTGCCCATCAATGAGTCAGGTCTTTGAGGAGCAGAATGAGCCCTTAGTCTCTTGCTCAAGAGGGTTGAACATTGGGGTTCAAAGTCACGTTCTTTAGGCTGGGAGCCTTAAACTCTTAACCAATATCATACATTACCTCGTATGTTCCATGTTAAACCTCCGCCTGTTTCACCCTCTTTAAGGAGGTGCAAAGACGAACAGACTTTTTCTTTGACATCTAGTGTTGAGCAGATGGTTACCACAACATAGATATTGCTTATTCTGTTGGTTCTAACTAACGGAACTCGATCTATCTCTCCGACAGTACGTTCCTGTCAAAGGAGAGAGTGTGATTGGCATCGTAACGACCAAATCAGGGGATGTCTTTAAGGTGGACGTGGGGGGGAGCGAGCAAGCCTCCCTCTCCTACCTGGCGTTCGAGGGGGCGACCAAGAGGAACAGGCCAAATGTGCAGGTTGGTATGATTATTACTAGCTATTAGAATATGGGAAGACCTGATTAAGAACTAATGAGCCAGTGAAAGTGTAAAATGATCATGTGAATCCAAAATGTGGGAAGAGTGTAAAGCCCTTGTATCGAGATAAACTGTGTGTGTGTGTGTGTGTGTGTGTGTGTGTGTGTGTGTGTGTGTGTGTGTGTGTGTGTGTGTGTGTGTGTGTGTCCTCCCAAGGTGGGGGACCTGGTCTATGCTCAGTTCCTCATAGCCAACAAGGACATGGAGCCAGAGCTGGTGTGCATCGACAGCTCGGGAAGGGCCAACGGCCTGGGGGTGTTTGGGGCCGGGGGCCTCCTCTTCAGGGGGTCTCTTGGACTGGTGCGCAGGTACGGACCCCTGAGACAGCCCCCCTCTGCGAGGCGCTGCAGTTGCGTTACGTTGGACGCTGGAAAGTGCGGGAGTTTAAGGAATGTGTTTTGGGCTGAGCGTTTTAGAAGGGGCGCCCGGTGGGCGTTTGTCCCCGTGGTTACGACCCACGGCAACTTTGTAATACTTTTTAGTACAGACGCAATGTAGGAGCGCTATAAAAAGCAATGTTGGGAAGTAAACGCGCTGCGCAAACACGTTCGGGATATCGGGGAAGACTCACTCTGAGGCGGACAAATAAACCACTGCTGAGACGGTGCTCTGCGATGGACACACAACGTAGCGTTACACCATCGGGGTCTGGGACGCCTCACGGCCTCAGCCCCACCAAACGCGGGGCCTTGAGTGTGGCACTCACCTCCCATTCACTTTTCTATATATCTGCAGTGTGTGCAGAGTCCGACGAAGTAGTTTGGATTTTCCCACACACTCTAATACCCCACTGCCTGCAATGGGTCAAAACTACCATGTGGATGATTGTGTCTACTGTACACGTCTCTTCCCACCATGACACACAGGGCCGGCACTGACCGTTTCGGTTCCCTCGGCGACTCGACATTAAATTGCACCCTGGACGGAGGGGGGGGGGGGGTACCACACACTACGGTGTAGTACGTAGTACCCCCCCTAGTCCTGCGTACTACGCTGAGGGTTTCAGTGTGCCCTAACGATTAATCCCGCGCCCCCTCAGTTAGATTTGGCAACATGTTTGGTTTCATTTCACTTGTTTCGTATGTTTATTAATTAATTAAGGGCGCCACCAGAGGGCGCCCCCAACACATTAGCCGCCCTAAGCGGTCGCCTGGGTCGTCTAGGCCGAGCGCCCGTGTTTGCCGGGAACACACCAAAAGCGTTACTCGCGTACCATGTGTGCGCGTAACGCAGCTAAAATGTTGCTTGACCATTTTGTGTCAAAAATGGTCAGATACGCGCGTAACGCCCAATTTCTCCCGCTCATTCTCTTTCCAAAGCTCCGCAAACATGAAGGTCACTACCATCGGTGAATGATAGAGCTTGGATCGGGTTAGATTAAATAATCTCGGATATAAATAACAATAATCGGGTTAAATAACATGGTATACATGGTATATAATAACACATGGTGTGTCTGTTGTGTTTTCCAGCATTCGTAGTGTTTGATCAGCAGGGATATAAGTCCGCCAAGACGTTGAGGTTGCTTAGCAACCAGAGACGCTGTCCATGCAAGTGAATGGAGCGTTCCCTCTTCGTCATAACTATCAAACCAAACATCCTTCACATTCACCGAGCGAACATTATGAAAGTAAAATGCACATTTCTCGCTAGAAATGTTTACATAAACGCATTTAATGGCGTAACTATGTTACTATTTCCACCCAGAATAAAGAAAGATGTCGGCCGGCCGTATGCTTCTGTGCAAGCTCTCTCTGCCAGTGACGTCGGGTCAAGCTCAACGCTGATTGGCTATTGCGGCGCGTACGCGCGTAAAAAGTTCAATTTTTTGAACTCTTCGTACGCGCGTATATGTACGCGCGTCAATAACGCGCGTCAATATACGCGCGTCAATATACGCGCCTCATACGCGCCTAACGCGAGTAAAATGCTGCTTAAACGCGTGTAACGCGTGTACGCGTCCCATACGCGCGTAAACCAATGGTTCCCTATGGGAAAATGGCCGATTTTATACGCGTGATACGCGGGTAACGCTTTTGGTGTGGCCGTAGCATTACACCGAATCCTGCGACCCACGGAAAAGTGTGACACCAGGGGGCGCTGTTGCATATTTTCTGCAATTATGCACGTTTGACAGGCATGACAAAAACATACATAAAACATAAGATCTACCCCCAACCAATTAGCTTTTTATTAAAGGTGCTTAATAAATACATTTGATTGATTTGATTCGCATTTTACAGACCCATACAATGGATTGGGTGTTTAGTTCGGTCCTTCACCGTTGCTTCTTTACCCATAAAAAGGATTTTACGAAAAGTAGAAGGTGAAAATGAATTGGAAATGTACTTCCCGAACTAAGAAAAAGGTGGAGGCCACTGTTATGCTCCATTAGGTTTTGTTTTAAGCATACCTGCCTTTAAAGGGCCCCCATTTAAACCCAGGTGGGATGTTGACAAACCATTATCAGCCAGTTCCAAAGTTCTACCCATTTGTCTCAAGGGGGGTTGTCAGATCATGTATGATGGATAGATCCGCCTACAAGTTGGAACAGTCCACTGGCTGTTGGGTTGATCTATCTATTCATCAAACAGTTGCACGAACACTCCCATGTGAGATGTCACTATCGGGTACAATTCCGCCCTTATTAAATATGTGATACGTGCGTTTAGACATGTGTCGTGTAAACCGACCACCACACCCTGTGCCTGTTTGCTCACTTTCCTCCATCTGCCGCTCTCTCTCCCCCCATCATTTCTCTCCCTTTCTCTCTCATCCCTCTACCTCCATACATCTCTCCCTCTGTCCACCCTCCGGCCCCAGGCTGCTGACCCCCCAGAATGAGATTTTGAAGGACCTGGAGAAGCTGTACCCGTGTGAGCTGGTGCTGGGGATGAACGGTCGCCTGTGGGTCAGGGCTGCCACGGTCCAGAAGACGCTGATCGTGGCCAACCTTCTGGAGAGCAGCGAGAACATGAGTGCTCAGCAGAGACGCACCCTGTTCAAGAGGGTGGCCGACGGAAACCTCTAGTGGAGCCCCCCCCCCCCCCCGCTCTGTTGGTCCGGTCTTTTAGTACGGGAAGGAGAGGGAGGGAGAGACCAATTGGGACAGCGAGAAAAGAGGGCAGGTTATGGGGAGGGAGATCAACACAAAGAGGTAGATGGACGGAGAGCGAGGGAAATGGAGAGATACACAGAAAGGGGGGGATGCAGGGAAGAGCACAGACTAAAAGGGGGATATGAGGAGAGAAAAACCACGGCAGGTGCAGAGTGCATGAAATGGTGACCTGTCCTAGCCAGGCAGTTGTTTTAATTTGTTTTAATGATTAGAACAATGATTTGTGACATAATTATGCTGTACATATTGCTTTATTTTCTACTTTTGAATAAATTACACTATTAATTCTGCACCATTATTTCTAGAAAAGATTTAGAAGGTTTGGGTGAATGGAGCATCTTCTATTTCAGAGCCAAATTTGTCAAATTTACAATAATATGTTGTATATAAGACTTACTTTACTGCTTTATGAAATAAAATATACATAGGCCTGTATATAGAACCGTCTATATTATATAAATGTATGCTGCTTAAGAAAAGGAAAATTTGCACTGGTTCTATAAAGACATAATTTTACCTTGAATAGATCAATAGATCACAATCGCATTCAAGGTAAAATGAGGTCTTTATAGAACCATCACTATGACTCAACCTGGTAAATTAAGTCCAAAAAGTTGCATAGTTCCCCCTTAAGGCTGGCAGTGCTCTGCAGCAGAAAATCTAAACAACTGGCAACGTTCTGCCCCATATCAGCAGTGACGTGCAGGAGATGGTTTTTGTACCCTTGAATTGGTTTTGGTTCGAGCTTCCCTTGAACCTATTGCCAACAACCAAAGATAAAACAATTCTCATCTAGGATACAACATCTCCCCGTCAACTATAAAAAAGGATGAGTTTATTGTAACACATACACCCTTTCAAAATGTATAATCTCGTCTACTCTTTATGAACATCTACCTCGACGAGATGTTACGACAGTGTTTTAAAATATCTCCTCCGAAGCTTTAGGGGGAGCTCAATATGCATAAGTAGCCAAAGTTGAATAAGTCCCCTTCAACCCACTGAAACAAGACTGGACATTCCCCAAGCTGGCAAAAATCAACACCACTTCTCCAGAATGGGCAGGCATTTCCCTTCTGTCTCTGTTTAAAAACACATCTAACACACAAACACACACACACACACACACACACACACACACACACACACAGGGAGCGTAGTTGTGGTTGTCACACTTTTTACTGAATATTAGTTTCCGCAAAAAGCACGCCCTGCACAAATTCCCTTTCAGGACACAAAGGTGTCAGGTACGAACCCAGAGGCCTGTTCCTGTCCGCTAGAAGAATGTGGGCTGTTGGCTGCACCTTGTGCAAATGTGACAACCACGATGGAATAAAAATCACAAAATATTCTGTAAAAAGTTTAAGTTGAACTTCAAATGAACAGGCAACATGTTTTCATTCATTTTCATTAATTTACATAAATATTTACAAAATGATTAGTTAATTTACATTAATATTACAATTTGACTGTTTTGATTAAAGCACCAGGGCGAAAGAATGAAATGCTAAAAAAACTAACATAAGATGAATGAACAAAAAAGTGTGTGTGTGTGTGTGTAAATAAATGTGTGTGTGTGCATGAACGTGCATAATAGATAAAATAACACTGAAGATAGCAGAACAATGAAGAATAAAGGTGTGTTTGACTGTTAGCATGAACACTTGAACCTATATATGACGACAATTCAATTGATACACTGTCCGGATCAGAATCACAGTTATGACAAACCTAAACTGGCAGACCAGGTGTACACGACTTGTGGGCCTACCCCTGCACGTCATGCACTGTAGCCATGTTTCTTTGTGCAGACTATTTGAAAACGGCTGGACACAAACCAGCCAAAAATAATCCTCTTCGTCAGAGGAGAAATCATTTCTGGGCTGCATCCTTCTCTTTTAGATGATTTCTTCTTATCGGCCACAGAAAACAAGGACTTCCTCATTTGTGGCTTTCTTTGCTGCCTCTATTCTCTCCTTAACTGAGTGTCGCTCAGGATGCAACTTTTCAAAGCCCTGCTTTTTCTGATGGTCTTTCCTGCTGGGGCCATTGAGAATGGCCTCAGCTGTTCTGGAGACACACCAGTGCTACTTGTTCTTGGCACCACAGGGTCTAACTCGGTTGTAATCCATGTTCGCCGTCATTACATCTACCTCATAAGCAGCCACTGGGGGACTGACTCGGGTCAGTCAAAGAGGCAGGAAGGGGGTCAAGAGGTCAGTCACTGAGGCAGGAGCAAATGCTGTGGATGGGAATGTATCCCTGTTGAAAGGATAGATCCCACTTGCTCTGAAACCTGACTGGATATTGATTATGATATTGATGCTGCTTGAGGGCAGGCCACAGCCCCCAGGAGCAGAGGGCATGGCCTTTCCTGGCTGCACCTGGTAAGGTTGATGAAATTCCTTAGAAAGTGGACGAAGTGGTCTTCCTTCATTCAGCAAGATGGATATGCCCCTGCTGCTTCCTGGGGGTCAAAGAATTGTCATGGTAGTGGACTCTGGGGAAGATGAAATATGAAGGTATGTGCCCGTCGCACAGGTAAGGGTCCCCTCTTGTTTGTTGCCTCTCCTGGCTGCCACTCTATTAGGCCTGTGTACTGTTGTTGTGCCAGGTTCATCCATGTTCCATATTGACTGGGGCTGAAATTTGTGTTGTCTCATCACTTACTCCAGACTATTGAGGAACATGCCAACATTGTCCCTGTTAGGGGTACAATGTTGGCATGTTCCTAGCTGGCGAAGCTGGGGGGCCTCTGGTGTTTCTGATCGAGAGAAACTGGTGTCTCTTTAGAAACGCAGAAAACCAGTCTGCGCCAGTCATTCTCTTTCTCAGCCTGATTTTGCCGAAAAGGCACATTTTTGGCGACTGCATAGATATATGCTATTTTCGCCGCACTTCGGCAGGAGAGAGGCCAAATAAATGTCTGCTTTTGAGGTAACCTACTGGCAGGGACGGGCCAGTGTGTGTTCATTTATACCAAACTTCTCTGCAGTGCTCCTGATGGATTCGTTCTCCATTCTGACCTCCCTGACTGCCCTGAGTATCACATCTGGCGCTGTCTGTCCATCACTTATCTTCCTGACATCATTTCTTCCCATTCTCTTATCTAAAAGGAACAAAAGGACAAGCTATATCATCGCATTCATGCATGTGCCGAGAACGTGCTCAAGAAATGTGAAAACCGACCCCAAATTACACTGCTAACGTCGTTGGCCAAGGTGACCGGACGGTCCACCGCCAATTAAGAACGGAGAATCAGAGCCCCGCTCTGATTGGTCGAAGTGTACATGGAGCGGTGGCATTTTTGGGGGCGGCACACAGAGGCAGGGGGAGCAAAGTGATGAGCAGATATTCTCAGAGCACTTCACCTACATATAGCTGACTGGCTATTATGACATTTTTTCCAAATATTAAAGTAAAAAAATTACCCACCCTAGCTTTAATAGTTCCATGCACACATGCACACTCATACATACAGGGAGAGACACACACAAACACACACGCACACACACACAAACATACAAGATGCCGTTTGTGTGTTTTATTTGTTCCAAAATTGGGCATTACCCCTGAGAGCAATAACTATTTTTTCAATTGACACTGTGACGTCATGTAATGAGATATGCTCACCAGATGTTTACACACATTAAGGGAGGTGTCCTTTATGTGAATGGCAGGACTCAAGTTACTGAATCCCGACTTCGGAAAGTTCTCGTTAACGAGAAGGAAATAAAGGAAATAAAGGAAACAAGGAAATAAAGGCGTTCAAACTTGAAACTGATCCTACTTAATTCTGTTTAGTTCTGACAGTTTTTTATCAGATAAAAAAAACTTTCTGTGAAGAACTTCTATTCCGAACGCAGTGCACATGAACGGTCACTGTGGGGAACACGCTTAAGCGTTCGCATCATCAATGATGAGGCGTCTCGTCATCAACCAGGACCATGAACGTGAACTGTAGGTCATTATTGGAGATATTGACCCAAAGGTAAATATTTCCTAAGGGGTAATCTCTAGTCCGGAGTATATTCAGTCCTGCGTTTTCAGTGTTAATTGTATGATTGAATATTGAAGATTTAGATTTCCGAACCCGATCAGTATGTTTTTATGTTAGGTAGATCTTTTGCTAAATTCTAGATCACAAGTCTATAGTTTGTATTTTTATTTTTATTTTTGGGATTTAGGAGAAATGTGGAAATCTGATTTACTACAGAAAGTCCCTTTATGTTTATCCAGGTTGTTTCTTGGACTTTCTAACACATCATTGACAGTGTTGCATTACTTTTTTATTTCCACTGTTTCCCAGTGACGCAGAATATCTCCGTGATAAAGGAGCGTCTTTGCTCACCTGGTTGACTTAACCATTTTTTATTTTTTACATTTCACGTTACAAGGGCATGAGTCATTTTTTTAAGGTATGGTCATAAGGCTTGGCTTGAACCTTTAACAAATAAAAATCACATATATTTTTTCTGGAATTACGTGGGATGTTGATTTCCCTCGTTTTTTAAAAATATTATGTTAAAAAAATAATTGATTATTTTGCCGCTTTTCTTTTCCCATCATTCGCATTTTATACAGTATGAATTAGTAACGTTAATCGGTCTTATTGTAATACGTTGTTTGTAGTGATTTCAATGCTTGAATGTATTTTGTGTGTGGTTGATATGTTCATAATAATAATATCATGCAATTATGATTTTCTTTGCCATTTTTTTCTCATTTTAATGCTGGGAAAGTGATCGGCTGTGCTTTTTTTGTAAGTTTTTTTATTTATTTTTAGGGCTATTATATCGTTTGTTTGAACCAGATGTGTATGAGCACAGTGTTCTTTGGTGTGACCTTGTGGAGTGTACAGGTTGTGTTTATGATTTTGTCTGGGTTGTAAAGGATGTCGTATATGACTCATGTTGGTTTTGCCCAATTATTCAGGCGATGCATCGGGGGTATGCTACCTATTCCATCCCACTATGACTATGGACCGGTAGGTATGACCTTAT
>OLKM01005092.1:0-18480 GCA_900291075.1 Melanogrammus aeglefinus | reverse complement strand
AGAATCACCATGTGTACGATTTTACGTTCATATTTTTACTGTGTGTGTGTGTGTGTGTGTGTGTGTGTGTGTGTGTGTGTGTGTGTGTGTGTGTGTGTGTGTGTGTGTGTGTGTTACCCCCTCAGGAAAGCCCAGGAGGAGATGATCTCGGAGCTGCGGCAGCAGAAGTTCTACCTGGAGTCCCAGGCGGGGAAGCTGGAGGCCCAGAACGCCAAGCTGGAGGAGCACCTGACCAAATGAGCCAGCAGGAGCAGATCCAAACGCAGCCGCCTGGTGGAGCTGGAGACCAGGCTCCGCAGGTAGATGACGCGGCGGGAACCGAGGTGAGGTTCAGTCCACCGCCGTACGTCACTTTGGAGTAGTCTGAGGAGGTGACCGCCCTCCTCTTGGCAAAGTTTGTGGGCAGAATGTGAAATCGTAAAGTTCAATCTTAAGTTATTTGTATAGGTGCTGCCATTAAATAAATCATCCTTGAAAAAAACAAAAAAATTGCTGGATATGAATATATAATAATGATTAATAATAGTTTTATGATGAATACCGCCAATCCGTGGTGTAATCATGGGGGGAGAAATGGGATTTTCTGTCAAAACACCACTTTGTTCATCCCAAGTCGCAGAACTTGATGATGAATGGAATTCTTGCATTCAAGAAGTCAATAGACAGCTCTGAAGCCTCAGTCAGCCAACCCACTCACCCCCACCGGCTGCACCTCCTGAGGGGACGCGAAGGCTGGTCGGGGGACGGCACCCACATTTCCACTTTTATCATATACCTTTTTAAGATCAAACTCAAAATCCTTTTTGTAACGAAACCCAAATTTTTTTTTTCCCCCCCCTTCTTTTTTTGTCTGTGCGGTTCACTAGGGAAAAAATTCCTAAAATATTGATTGTCAGTTCCATCTATGCGTCAGTTGACAAAATAGAAAAAGGCTCAAGGAAACAAAATCCAATTGAAGTTTCTGGTTTTTTTGAACGTCAAATTCTGACAGAGAAACTTTTAATGAAAGTTGATCTTGGAGTATGGGAGACTTTAATGAATGCGAAGTAACGGCCATCGCTGAAAGGAATAATTGAGTCCAATGTTTGAACCCATCACCACAGCAAGCCATTGCTATCAAAAGAAAAACCTGTAAAAAGAATGTATTGATGACATGCTATAAAATTGAGTAACCCCTTGCCTCACGCCTTTATGGAAGCTGTGTAGCCCCTCTTTAGTCTCTGCGCTAATGGACAGTTTGTTGGCCGGGGGACACATCTCCAGCACATACACTCAACCCTGCTGAGAGCTCATGCAACAAATTGCCACTAATTGCTGCCCTGCTCTCTACATGCAAACACACACACACACACACACACACACACACACACACACACACACACACACACACACACACACACACACACACACACACACACACACCCACACACACACACAACACACACACACACACACACACACACACACACACACATCCCACTCACTCCTTCACAATCAGAAGGTTTAAAAGGAGTTAAAGAGAACCAAAACATTTAATTTCAATTAGTTCAGCTGTTAATCTACTTGTCTCAAGTTAACACCTTTCAAATTGCATTGCTATATAAATTGAAAAACCTAACCTACTACAAATGAACAACAGCCAGCCAAGAGATATAAAGCTCACACATATAATCCAGTAAAAAAAAATGCCAACCCATTATTCAATTTGAAACTTTGTTCTCGTATGCACATAAGTGAACGAGTAGAAGTCATGGAGATGCTTTCATTCCAGGCATCCTCAAACACAACAATACAACAAATAGAAAGAAAGAAAGATAAAGTTAATGTAAAACAATCATAGAATAAGAAATAGTGCAATCTTCTGGGTTTTGTCTATTAGGGGTGGGGGCAAATCAATTAATCTGTCTCCTACTTAAGATATTTTGGTCCCGCAATACTTCCATGTCTGGTTGAGCCAAAGAAAACGGTTTTAAAGAAAACAATTATGAAGCCCGAAACGGCAATGAAATCTTTGTGGAAACATATGAATGGTGCCATGACACAGAGGTTGCTATCGTGTCTGTGCCTTTAGAAGCAGGATTCCTATGAAAAACAATGTCAGACACTGATGGATCAGTGAAACTTGAACCCCAACGTTAAGACCATACGTTAAACCACATAAAAGAAAAAAATGCGCAAAAAAAAACGTCGCAATTCTTAACATTCACAGGATCGCAATACATCGCATGGTGACATCCTGCCGGTTCCCCGCCCCTAAGGTCCATGTCCACCTAAATCCACCTCCCCGCGGTCTTGTTGACCTGTCGAGTGTAATGCAAGTACATGGCGCGGGTGGCTGACCCCTGCCTCGTGAAGAGTTGGGGCTGGGTAGCACGAGGGAGCAAGAAGCTGGAGATCAAGCCGCGGCCAATCAGTGCTGCGGAGCTGACCCACTGTCGCTGCAGGAGCGCGCGAGTCCAGATCAACGCCCTGCAGCGGCCGCCACGCCCTGGAGACCAGCTGTCCCAGGCCAAGACGGAGCTGGAGGAGAACCACCGCCGAGGCCGGAGGAGGAGATCACCGCGACTCAGGGGTGAGCCTCCAAGACACCGCCGCCGCCCAGCGCCCCGCCCCCCCGGCACATCCGGCGAACATCTGAGGCTCTCACGCTATGGCACAGCATCCTGTCCTCCTCTAAGACGGGTTGTTTTGTTAACTTGACAACATGGTCCATCAGGGGCGGGGTGTGTGTGTGCGTGTGTGTTTTGTGTGCACTTGTGATTCCTTCCTGTGATTTATTTTTCAACAGTAGATGGTCATTAATGCTTGTCTTTGTGTTGGATGCAGAAGTTTGGCTCTCGAGGCGAGGATGTTAGGGAGACATCTGTTCTAAGCCTTGTTCTTTATCCCTCCACAGTCTCACAGAGATGAAATTCAGCGCAAATTTGATGCCCTGAGAGACAGCTGCTCAGTAAGTTCAGCCAAAGATGTATTTTTCATCCTACACGTAAGAAAAATCTGAAATTGATAGGAAAATACTTTGGTTCTTCCTGCCCTCTGTTTTCAAAGTAAGACTTCTCAACAGTGTCCCTATCTCATGTCTGTGTATGCTACAAACGCGGATGAATCACACGGGGGATGTCACCGATTAGAACTGCTCATCTGACATTCAGCATTTCCTGGGATCATGAGCAGAAGATTTATATTCAGTAGTGATACACGGATCCCTGACCCCTGGGTCTGCGTCTGACCATAAAATATTTCAGTCAAAACAATGAATGAATTTGATGCAGTATCATTTCTTAATGGCCACTTTAACAGCAACTGACATACTCGGCAGTGTTTACCCACAATCCCTTTCAACCTTCTTTAGAAAGGGACTTTATACAGCATACTACCCACAATCCTCAGGTGATCACAGGATCTGGAAGGAGCAGCTGACCGAGCTGAGCCAGGAAACGCCGAGCTGAACCGCCAAACTTCTAACCTGTCCAAGCACGTCGGACGCGGCGTCGAGACAGAGAGCGAGAGACCGCCGCACGTCAAGCCAGGAGGTGGACCGCCTCCGCAGAGAGGTGGCCGACCGCGAGATGCACCTCAACAACCAGAAGCAGGTACTCTTCAGACGCACGTCTCCTCTCCAGTCCCAAGACCCAGAGGGGACTCCTCGCAGACAACAGCCACATGGATGACTAATGATGGGATCCGCTTAAAAATATGTTAGACATTGACTAGATCATAATCTACGGCCAATACCCTTTTTTCTGATGCGAAAGTTTTCCTTGGCGTACTGGCAGATATGGGTAACAGGCAGACGTTTACATGAAAGCCATTGGGTACAATTAATAACAACTGCCGCCACATTTTTCAAGGAAAAACGAATTCATTAAATATAAAAGGCATGATGATATTGGGCACAACGTATAAATACAGCCATTTGTTTGAACTGGTGCCTCAAAGCCGTCACATTGTCTAAACACAAAAGGCTTCGTCCTGTGTGTGGTGTCCTTCTCTCCCCTCCTCAGAACATTGAGACGTTGAAGACTACGTGCAGCATGCTGGAGGAGCAGGTGGTGGAGCTGGAGTCTCTGAACGACGAGCTCCTGGAGAAGGAGAGGCAGTGGGAGGCCTGGAGGGGTCGCACTGGAGGCGAGAAGAGCCAGCGGAGAGACGCACCGGGGACATGCAGAGGCGCTGGGACAACGAGAACGCAGAACAGGTCAAAACCCCCCCCCCGCCTTCAGAGGAGCAGCCCTCTGGGATCACTCAGACAGACTGGGACCTCAGCGTAGGCTCCACAGTTGCTTTGAGAAGTAGACTCAACATATGACTTAAGATGCATCTTAAATCTGTACAGGCTGAGGAAGAGCTCGTACCCATTGGAGCCAAGCGGGTATTAAAGAGGTAATAAATCTCTCAAATGAAAGCAGAAAATTGACCTTAACAAGACTAGATTAAATTTGGCTGGGTCTTTAGTTTGCGAGGCGTCTGAGGGGGGGGATAATAATAAAACTCAAACCTTAAAACATGGCGATCGTTTGTGAAATAGAATATTTATTGCGCCACTGTGGCATACGTGCAGCCGTGAGCCCGGATACTTCAATGCGCTCGCAGGATACTTTTGTTGTCAGAGAAGGCATATCACTCGAGGGCCGGAACCAGCACATTGGTTGCCATGGCAAGCTTCCCCTGCCTTTATTGTGGGAAACGCGATTTGCTTAGCAACCTCTAATTGATTTTTCTTTATCCATCCTTTTGTTCATATGTGGACGCGTCGTCTATTTCAAATGATCATATTGTGCACGGAACAGCACTGCTGAGATAAACGCTAGCGGAACACGAAAAACAGATTGACTGTACTGAACGTAGCGACATATCATACTTGATGATAAATCAATTTAAAATATGTGTGATTTATAAGTAAACATATTGTATTGAAGTATAACCAATATAATTTAAATAAACATATTGTACCGAATTTGGTTTGAATGAATGAGTAGCCCATTAAGTTTCCACCTAAACGTAGGCACCACATCAAGACGCCTTTACACTTCAAATCTGAAAGGGTGTATGAACTGCAAATCAATAAAATCATCGTAAAATCGATGAAAGCCATCTAACACCGCGCTCTTCTTTAGCAAATAGTGCTCACAAACCCCCTTCGGGCTCTTGCTTTGTGTTTCTACTTTACGGGTACGTTTCTATGCTGTCCTTGCTCTATAATAACTAACCCTTTTTTAAAAACATAGCCTTTTTCTGCAAATCGATTTTGCTTTGTGTCGATTAGGGAACGCATCAAAAGAGCCAAACTGCTCAGAGGTGCTGGTGGGGATGGATAAGTCAACAGGTTGGGCCTTATCTCACAGAAAAGTCTTTCTTGTGCCTACAGTTGCAGTGCCTGACCAGCGCAGCACTGAGTCCCGCCAGGCCATAGAGTTGGCCGTGAAGGAGCACAAGGCTGAGATTGTGGCACTGCAGCAGGCCCTGAAGGAGCAGAGACTCAAGGCCGAGAGTCTGTCTGATACGGTGAGGTCAACTCCTTACAATAATGTACAGTTCTACCTCTCTTCCCTTCTCTTCAATTATATTCATCGCTTTTATCAGAAGGGTTCATTCATTTATGACTGATGGGGAATCATTGTAGTTTACGCCGTACTCATAAATAAGAAGAAAATTTATTTTTAAACAAAGACTTTAGAGCCTAGCCGGGTGGGTTGATTTTCTGCATCTTCATTGTGTGTGTGTGTGTGTGTGTGTGTGTGTGTGTGTGTGTGTGTGTGTGTGTGTGTGTGTGTGTGTGTGTGTGTGTGGTGGTGTGTGTCGTTGTTGTGTGTGTGATGTGTGTGGTGTGTGTGTGCTCAGCCCACGACGCTGGAGAAGAAGCACGCCATGGTTGGAGATGAACGCCCGCAGTCTGCAGCAGAAGCTGGAGACGGAGAGGGAGCTCAAACAGAGGCTGATGGAGGAGGTAGAGACTGAAATATCTACACACACGCACGCACGCACACAAGCACACACACACACACACGTTATATTCACAGAAGCATGGATACCAGCCACTTTTCACTGTGCTGACACCTCTTACCGACGGATAAGCATGTTCAGAACTTCGAGTATTTTATGTGTTCCAATTCCCTGCTTATACGTTTTAGAATTTTCTTAATTTAGTTTTATTTCTCAACTTGAGGCGTGGAACTTTCTTTTTTGAAAATGGCTTTAAATTAATGTCCTGATAGAGGAGGTTGGGCCTCTTGCTGAGGGTCACCTACAGGTAGACTGTGGTACTGCATAGTAAATACTCGGGACAGTTGATAAATCGATAAACTACATGACCAGAACCCGAGCGGTAAACTAACGTGTGTGAGTGTGTGTGTGCGGGTGTGACTACAGCAGGGGAAGCTGCAGCAGCAGATGGACCTCCAGAAGAGCCACATCTTCCGCCTCACGCAGGGGCTGCAGGACGCCCTGGACCAGACAGACATGCTGAAGACGGAGAGGACGGACCTGGAGTACCAGCTGGAGAACATCCAGGTGAGGGGGGGGGGGCTCAGGGGTCATGGAGGCCATGGAGCCCGGCTTCCGACCTGATGTCTTGGGCTGCATGTCGTTCTTCCTCTTCACCCCACGTTCCTGTCTTTGTATTCTTTGGTGTTCATAAAATGCTCAAAAGCCAACAAAAATATGTCTTCCATACTAGATAGGACTGCAATACTTTTGCAGTAGCCCAGAAAAACAGCTAGATTTGACACGGCATTGACGGATATTGGCAATAAACAGATCCAGGGACCCCGGGTGTGCAGTGTTCCTGTGGCGATCTCTGTTAAAGGGAACTTTGTGTTTAATAACGCGGACTGGTTGTGTGTCTCTGCGCTCAGGCCGTGTACTCCCATGAGAAGGTGAAGATGGAAGGGACTATCTCCCAGCAGACCAAACTCATTGACTTCCTCCAGGCCAAAATGGACCAGCCAACAAAGAAGAAAAAGGTCTGGGGACACACAACTCTTAGAGGCAACCTTAAGCCTTTCAAAAAGAAATGGTGCATAGACGTACAGAAATGATGTTGTACATATTATCTTAAACGATCATGGATCGTTTAAGATCGATGATCCACACAGCTCTGTGTGTGTGTGTGTGTGTGTGTGAGTGTGAGTGTGTGTGTGTGTGTACACAGTAGGGCTGTCAACGAATATTCGAGGTTCGAATATTCGTTCGAATATGTATCCAAAAACGCGAATTCGAACGTGAAAATTAATATTCGAATGTGAAAAAACACTCCCGCGGTACAAGGGCCTCTATCTGCTTTGTGAATGAGCCTATGTCTGTTCGCGATGTCCCTCGTTTTAAAGTAAGGAAATGCCCAGCGAAAGCCGCCGCCCACCAGCACTCAACGAGACGGCAAACATAGAACACATACTGTACAAAGTTCTCTGATAGGCTACTGTAGGCCTACAGCGTAATCTGATAGGCTACTACTGTACGTGCATGTGCGCGGGAAGTTGTACGTGATCTGATACTGTACGTGCTGTACGCATACGCACACATACCCGGGAAATGTAAACCAATCACAGCAACGCAAAAACCAAAAACAGCTACGTCATGATTATATGTGAAAAACCGTTATCAGATGAAAAATGGCTGGAAAATACAGAACAACGTCGCGGCTGCATCAGACAGTCGCGGAGGGAGATCATAACCCCCCGCAACCTTACAAGTGCCGTGTGGAGTGTTTTTTGGCTTTTAGGCTCAGCGAGGAAAAATTGTTGAGCCAAGGCATAAGGGTTATTTGCAAGCTGTGCAAAGGTTTGAATTGGCCTACCACTCGACAACCAGCAACATGCGGGCACATCTGTCCAACGGCGCACCCGGGGTGAGTTCTCGGCAAAAGTCCGAGACAGCTTTTTTTTCATGAATCCGAACGGTGCGGTAGTGCTGGCCCTTTCGCTGACATGGTGGAAGACGTAGGCGACATGCATTTTTTTCTTTATCGATTTTTAATAGCCTTCTCGCGATAAATGGTAAGCAAAGCAAGGAACGTTCCCACTAGCATTACTTTTGTAACATCAGAAGCGGGCGTCTTCTTCAGATTACTATAGTTTGCGCGCTTGCAGGTGTGGTGGTGAAATGCAAGCCATACAAAGTTGTGGCTTTTCATGATTAGGCCTCCACGTTACTGGGCTGTTTATAGGATATATATATCTCACTAATTTGAACCATGGTTTTGTCGCATTATTGACATATTGACGGCAACTGCGTAAAATAGGCAACCAGATATTCGAATAGTTCGAATTCGTGATTTTTTTCAAAACGAATATTCGAATGTCATTTTTGAGCAATTTTGACAGCCCTAGTACACAGTACCGGTACATATATTTTAAGAAGCATGACTCATGTTTGGGGATCAACAGCCTCTATTCCACCTCTCCTCCTCAAGTCGATTCAGGCTCTTTGTCCCACACCCCCTCAGCCTACCTGTAGCGGAGCTGACCCCCTCCAACGTGGTTTCAAATGCCTCTCCACAGGGTATATTCGGGAGGCGCCGGGAGGACGTGGGCACCACCACCAACGGGGCCCTGATGCCGCTGCCCCCGCCGCCCCCCATGCCCCTGCAGTACGGGGACATGAGCTGGCCCTGGAGAAGGAGCGCTCCGCTGCTCAGACCTGAGGGACCCATGCAGAAGATGAGATCGAGCTGCGCTCCCTCAGGAGGAGCGTAGCATCCGTAGCAATGTCCTGGGGAGAAGCCCGGAGGGAATAACACTACTGCTAGTAAGTATGCTAAGACCAAGTAATGTCCTGGAGTGAACCGGGTGGAATAAGCGCAACACTACTGCATCAGTCTGTAGACCACGGTTAATGTTCTGGGTGAAACCTGTGGCACCTTTGTGGAATGGATTTGACCATCTGCCAGGTCCGCCCGGTGATGAAAGGGTAACTGAATGGTTGTGACGTCCTCCTTTCTCCCTCGGTGGACGTCGCCGCTGCAGCAGCCCACTTCAAGGCCCAGGAGCACACGGGCCCCTCCACTCCGGCCCAGGCCCGGCAGCAGATCCTCATGTCGGCCATCGTCAAGTCACCCGAACACCAGCCCAACCCCAGCGGCCTGCTCAACCCCTCCACGCGCTGCAAGGAGACGGCCACGCCTGAGGGTGAGTCCACGCAGACGGCCCCTCATTCAGGCCCGCTGTCCTGGGACCGCCGTCCCGGTGGATCTCCCAGGCTGCAACACCCGGCATTTACATGGCTCTCCTGGGATAACATACGTGGTGGATGGATTTTACTGCCCCCTGCTCCACATGCCAAGAAGACCCTTTACTACACTGAACGTTTTGTATTGTTGCCCACACTAGGAACCGCGCTTATACAAGCCCAGATAATGTTGATTACTTGGTTAGTGCGAACATGTATCAAGTCCTTTTTATTAAAGGATTTTAGCAGATGCAGAGATGTAGTGCACAATCAAGAAGTACCGTTACATAGACTACATGCCCCCGTTTCTGAAAGAAACCGCTGAACGGCAGAGTAGCTTAGGAGATCAAACATAAAGTTTTGACTTTTGTTTGTTGCTCAGTCATCCTGAGCATCAGCGCATAAATTTTAGCCATGCAGTGTATCAAAGTCATTCCATCCTCCCAGTCACATAACGGCTAATTCGCTGGACGAGATCCTGGCCGTCCCATCCACCTTGTAGCCAGTTCCCCCCAATGTAAGGTCAATCTGTTCCCTTTAGCCTGCCGATGTCAGGATGTCAGGCTGTCCCACTTGTTCTAGTTTGTCTGTGCTATGATTTGCATTAGAGTGTCCTCGTTGTCCTCCCCACCTGAATCCATTCAGAAGCCACTCTCCTTCTCTTTCTCTTCCTCACTCGCTTCCCACAGAAAAGAGGAGGGTCACCTTTGAGAGTAAGTGATCAGGTTTCTGTCTGCTCGCTCGTTATGCGCTCGCTCTCTCTGCATCCCCCAGTGCACTGGAGACGCTTTCATGGTTAAATTTCAAAGTCCCTCATTTTATTTATTCATATTTACCATTGTAATAAGTTGCGGATGTCATGAACATAATCTCATTTATTACACATCACATCGGGAACCAAAACCATATTGGTGGGTCTAATGCTTGTAATACTTTTATTATGTTCAAGTCATGCTGCATGAAATGGCGCATCTTCATACTGCATGCATATAAGGCACACTCAGACTTATAATTCTCGATTCCTTTCCCTTGCAATTTGAACTAAGGCCTAAGCAAGTTGTGTGTGATGTGTGTGCTCTGTGTGTGTCTGCATCTGTGTGCCTGTGTTGTGCTGTCGTCTTATGTCTAGTATGTGGCGTGTGTGATACTGTATGTGTTGCGTAAGTGCGCGGTGTTGCCGAGTCTTGGGCCGCGCGCCTGCTATGCGGCGGCAAGAGAGGAGCGCATGCACCACGCCAACATCCCCCCACCGCTTCACCGTGCGGCTCTCAACATTAGCAGGGCGCCGGCACGAAGCTGGCCACCGTTGCCTGCGACACTGTGCCACTCTTTGCGACCGCGCCAGGCCCGCCCACAGCCTGCCACCGCGCTCCATGGATACTTCATTCCCCCCCGCCCCGCGCGAACCCTCTAAAGCATATCTAGAGCCGAGTATAAACTACATAATCGGTCTTTTTCAGTCGGCACCTTATAACTGCCGGCCCAGAACCGACCCGCGAATGCCGGTTCCACCCACGCCTCATCACTATGCATGTAGTCATGACCGGTGAGCATGATGCGAGAATCTTGATGCCTGTTTAGATAAAGGCTGCTTAATTCTAGCAAAAAGCATCTATTACACATGAGAAGCCGAAGACCCAAAGCTGGAGCTCCTCCCTATCTGGGGTGGCCACTTTTGACACAGAGTCTGAACAAAGAGCCCCCGGCTTACCCGTCCCCCGCAGAGTGCCCACACGCTGCTGCCACCCCAAGCTGCTCCCCCCTATTGCTGCCGGCACCATGCCGCGCCTGGCCAGGGCCGAAGCTCTACGTCCACCCACTTACTCAGAGGCCCTGTGCCCCCGGGACAGGCCTCCAACTGCCCCCCGGCCCCTGCCAGCACGCTGCAAGCGAGGCCAGCGAGGCACGGTTCCGCCCTGCGAGCCGCTGTATGGAAGCAGCCCACCACATGACGTACCAGGCTTCCTCACCACACCCACGCTTCTGCCCCACGGGACGCTCAGCGGTTTCGCCCCTGTGCACCGCAATAGTCTCCGCCGCCCCTCGCGCGCTGTGACCGCTCCCTGATGCGTACACGCCGCCTGAAAGCGGAGCAGAGCTTAACGCACTTGAAAAAACTCCGCTCCTTTCCTTCCACACACATTTGTTGACGTCATGTCTCAGGATCATTAGGCATAGCTTTAACACTCATGAGTTTCCTGTTCTATGCTTGGCATGTCACATCAAGACCTCTTACCTCAGACGTCAGAAGGCTGGTTCTTGACCCCAGTATTCAACCGCTGTGGCCCAGGCGCATTTCCCATATGCCGAAAAGACGCTGGCTACTGTCGCGACCAAATGGCCCGAAATTCGCTGTCTATGTTATAGTGTAATATTTACAGTATGATAACTGTGTATTAGGCTGTCTGTGTACAGGAGGGGCAAACGCGCGGCCAGCAGAGGGCAGGAGCAGCAAGTATGATGGGTGCTGGATGGCGAACCAAGCGTGTTGATCCGTGTTTGCATAGGGCGAACCCAGAAGCCGAGGGCGTCAGTACTTGTCCGCTTCGTCTCGAGCAGTTCTTTCTCTCTCTTCATGTACGCCATAGGTCCTGCACCCAATAATCATCCAAAAATACTAACTAAGCTGCACGCCGCTCTCGGCCTACGTGGAAGCCCAGTCGACCTATAGGGCAAACACTGAGTCTCTTGGTCAGTACTCCACATAGATGTAGACGCGATCCAACTTGGCAGGAGGACACACACGGCGACCTGTGCGTGTGCTGCCTAACTGATGCTGGGCACGAACAGCAAGACGATTAAAGGGCTCGTCACAGATGGCGCAAGAATTGTCACACAAAGAGCCTGTGTCACAATTCAGCACAACTTTCCGCTTGCTCACTCAGCATGCTAAAGTCAAATATGAACTAATGCAGGTTTCTTCATTTTCTTTTTGGCTCTGCCTCACACAAAAAAAACATTAATTGGCGCGCAGAAGTACCAGGCGATGACTGCGAATTTTTTCCAATGTTATTCATGCGACCTACAGAACAGCAGGGAGCTGAGGACGACTCTGCTTGTGTGTTTTGGTTGGTGCTGTGTGGGTGTGTGTTGGTGGTGTGCCTCATCCTCGACTTGTGCCCAAGGCGCGCGGGTGCAGCACGGCAGTTTGAGCTCGTGTCTGTCCTAGCACGGGAGAGGGTGAGCCGGTGCACTGCTGCCCCGTGGCGCCCGCCTCCGGAGCCTCATCACACCGCCCAAATCACGCGCTAGCCCCGCCATCCATCTCTCCCGCCACCTCATGCTGCTGTCACTGCCCTCTCTGCTGACGGTACATGGGCCCGCCATGCATCAGGCGAACGCTTGAGGTGCCCGAACAGAGAGGGGGGGATGGAACCTTTCAATCTCCTCCCCCTTCACGACTGTAAATGACTTCCCATAAGGCTTGTTATCCCACTAGTGCAGCAGTGTTGACTGATGAGCTTTGCCCCCAATGGCCCACTAAGAGCGTGGACGCGACCACACTTTCAGATCCGTGGTGTGTTGTGTGGTTGCTGGGTGTTGTGTGTGTGTGTTGTGCTGTGTGTTGGGTGTCGTGCTGTGTTTGTGTGTGTGTGTGTGTGTCGTGTTGTGTGTGTAGTGTGTGGTCCTCGTAGCACGCAGACGATCCCCTACCATACGAGCCTGAGTCCCACCCCACACACCTGCCTGGCCCGGATGAAGTCAGACTCTCTACTTCATGCCGCGTCCCAGTTCGCCAGATAAGCAGCCCACTGGGCATCAAGCCTAATGCGCTGCGCCGTGCTGGAAGTCTGTGTGTGGGTCCAGTAGCCACGCCTCCAAAGACAAAAGCAGGGAGACTTGAGGCTGTAAGTACCTTGTGTGTGTGTGTTGTGTGTGTGTGTGCTGTAGATTCGAGGTGCATGCGTTGCACGGTTGTTTCACTAGGCACGATGGGAGCCCCCTGCATTTTCATACCAACATTCACTGGAACTGCCCAACAGGTTAAAGGATTTGAACTCGGCGTCCAATATTTTTGCTGCCGCTCACCACGCTGAGCTTATAGCAAGGTCGCTGCGGCCACGTAGACCACGGTCGAACATACTGTAGATCACGTGGGACAAAGTGTCTAGACGCCTCGCTATCGTTTCACACAGGGTCGTTGTGAAGCTCTAGATCGTGTGCCCTATTGGCGCCGCACATTTGCTTGGTTGAGATCTTTTCGAAACCCAGCCCAGCGGAAACCGATTATGCGCACATGAGGCAAGGAATGCGAACGTACCTATCTGCCCAGTAGTCTTTTGTAGTAGTTAATCTGTCATCTTCAATTCCTGAATTACATTGAAATGAATAATACGGCGCAGCCCTCTACAGAATGCATAATACCCAGCAGCGATAGAACTAGCCACTCTGAGCCCAGCCGACTTAAAGAAAAGGCGGATAAATGATTTTCCCGGGTTTCACGCAGATCAACGTGGTCCGTTCTTACTACTCCAACACTCGCCGCCATGCCACCTCCATGGGCGGTTAGCAGCAACTACCATTGTTGGCGCTAACCCCAGGCTTCACTAACAGCGCGCGTCGGCGCTAGCTTCCGTTGGTTTTGAAAGCGTAACAGCCAGCCCACGCAGCCTTCCACTACTGTTTCCTTCCCCACTGCCCTTTTCTCTTCTCTCCTGGCTCTCATTTCACTCGTTCTCGTCAGTCTCATCCCTTATACATTCCCCCAGTTCTACTCGCCTTAATACCTCGTCTCTGAACGTCATCCGCGTGGCCCGCCCCTCGTTATGTGTCTCCACCGGGTCCATCCGCCCCGGTGGTGGTATGGAATCACTACTGTAGGCCCGTTTTGTGTGTCTAAACGACATGAAGAGCCTGTGTCCTCGCCCTGCGTCCAGGCTACCAGACGCTGCTGCGCCACGAGCCGCCTTGGGCCACAGCCGTCCCCCCACCGACCCAGCATGCCAGTAGCTCTCCCCCGGCCCTTCAACACATACCACTACTTGTGCTTATGACATCCTGACCCGTACCACAGCGCTCCGCCAATGCAGGTCCACCCGCCTGTCCCCTTGTAGAACATGCTTGACATTTGACATTGCCTTTGCTAAAAAACACATATAGTTCGACTCCACGGTGCTATGGATGTAGAGCTGCCGCAACTGGAACATATGCCTCCCTGCCTGTCATATGCTATGTCATCATGATTCTCTCCACTGGCCATGCACTGCTTTCAGTTGCCTCCCTACCCTTTTTAAAGCGACCCAAATAGAGCGTCTTGGGGCCGATGCCGCACCATCATCCGACCGTCGCTCCTGGCTTCAATTAAGCATCCGCACTTGTCGTCAGAAGCGACCCCTTGATGCAGATCTCTAGCAGACTAACATTAGCTTTACGACGACTCCCCCACCAAATGTAGATCAATGCCAGTGCAGCACTTCTGCCTTCTGGAATGAGCGTTCGTGCGTGGAGTCAGATCGAGGATTATGATTTACGCCCTAAGCTACTACTCATCACAAAAGGCTGTGCAAGATTGCTATGTTGTGCTATTACTCTTCATGGACCAGTTTATTAGTGAATGCCTGTTCGAAAATATCGCGTAGTAAGTTTGACAATTATGTTGGGCTAATTTATCGTTTAAGGTGCCAAGCAGGAGAGCACTGCCTCTATGCGTTTGCATCACCGAATGGTGTTGTCCTTTTTAACTAAAGCCACAAAGGCCACTGTCTCCCACACCTTCCTCTCCGTCTTCTTCCCTCCTACTGTGCGTTTTGCTCTTGAGTTTTGCCTCTGCTTGTCATCCTGGCTGACTAGTAAGGTGCCCGTCGCTCCATACCCTGCGTGCATAGCTGTTGACTTCAGTGTGGGGATTGTCATTTTCACTGGAATGCTCCGTTCTATTTTTCTAATTGTTTCGCCTTCTATCTATGTACTACTGATATTCATCGTTCTCTAGCCGTGTTGAACCTAACCTGCATTATCTTGCAAGGACGACATGTACTTGCTGAAGAGCAGACGGAAGGTTTGTATGGCAAGTAAAATGTATCCATGGATATTATTTAACATAAGTAAGTAAATATCTATTGCATACGATTAATATTGTCCGATAACCAGGAGCGATGCATTAGCCTTCAGAACCAGTCCTAGAACAGTCAAGCCGGCGTCAAAGATGGCCTGACTCTGTGACTCCTCCCCCGCCCCCCTCCCCTCCTCTCTCTCTCTTTCTCTCCCTCTCCTTCGTCCTGTAGAAACTACTGGGGCAACTCTCTTCTTACAGTTGGTAGGCGGCGCGCTATGACCGCTGCTGCGACATCAACTGCACTCGCCCCACTCTCACCGACCAGGTACTAGGAGCTCACACCTGCTAGCACATTGCGCGCATCGGGTTAGGCGGTTGTTAGCGTTAACTCCTCTGCTGCTGACTCCTCCAGAACGACCAAAAAATGCTGCATCATCAAATAACTGATTGATGGTGACAGCGGAAGACACTTATGTCTATAGAAATTGCAAGTTTGGGCTATCGAGCGGATTAAGTTATCTAAATGCATTAATGCCACTACTGCGTAGAAGCTCTGCGTAGAGAGTAGCCCACCCCAGTCTACTGCATGGGCTTGCACAAAACAAAACCCTAGGGGACTGCAGTTTGCAGTTCACGCTGCCCCAACCTGACGAGCCGTCCTTTCTCTCTCTCTCTCTTCTCTCTCCAGATCGCTGCCCTGGTGCGTCTGAGGAGGGTCTCATATGCTCTGAACGTTTGATCAAGAACCCCTCTGACGCACATCCCCGGCCTGGCCTACTTCTTCCAGATCCAGCATCCTGAAGGAGTTGCGACAAGCCTGCTTGATGATCACAGGTCTGTGCTGGACAGGATGTCACTTGTCAGACTTTAGGTTTTTACCTGGCAAGGTTGACAGGTCCATTACACATCAGTACATTCATTCATCATGCACTTCCACATTCATTCCACAAATGTATCTTCAGTTGCTGTTTAACTGCACATGTGCATTCGTGTTTTAGTTCTATAGTTATTTATTTAATTAGCTCATTCAGTCTGTACATAAATGATCATGGCAGTCATGTGCACTGATTTATTTCACTTCGGCTACAGTTGGTCCATTATTTCTTACAGCCCTACATCTAGAGACTTCATCACTCTACAGGCCCTATCTTTCTTTATGCCTACATTCAGGCGTTTACTTCCTCTACAGCTTATAGTTTAGCCATCTCTCTCTTGCTTTTTTTCTTCTTTAATCCTGTTTTTTTTGGGTTTTTTTTTACCACCAATGTCCCACACAGGCTTCCCTGTGGGCTAGGGCAGCCAACATTGGCATTTCTTGCTGCCCGCTATTACTCAAGAACGCAGGGGTTGGGCTGATCTGCGTTGCTCATATGACCATACCATCTTTAAATGTTTTACTAATCCATCAACACGCTCCGCCGCGCTACTTTATACGATCGCATAACGGCCGGGGTTATGCATTAATGTACCCCCTTCCACCCTTTCCCCTCATTGAATAACGCTTTTGTTTGCCGTGCAGGCGTAGCCTCTTACCTCTACTATCACTTAAATCGCTCCTCGCTGCTGTTTTCCACTTCAGTCGAATCATCGCCCTCTCCTTCCCCCGCTCCATTTACAGCCGTTTAATCGGCCCCCTCTTATAGGCCGCCGACCGTTAAAACAGCGCCTCGGAGGACGCCCCTGCACTGCGCCGCGGAGCAGTCTGTCCGACCTGTGTCGTATTGCTAATAATACCCAACGCCTGGCGAGGACCATTATGGCGGTAGGTACGCACATTGTGGTTGTTCTGATGTTTGCTGTGGTTGTCGTCTTCAGCGAGAGCGACCTATGGCAGCTCTGTGTCTAGCCGTGAGACATCAAGGAGGTGAAGCAAGTCCCGTGCTACCAGACCCCACCTGCCCCAGCCCCAGCCCCGCACCTCAACCCCTACATCTTTCTTGCAGACGGTCAAGGGCCACACCGCTGTCACCTCTTCTCCTCGGCAAGCGTACTGCCCTCACCCCAACACCAGCATGGTACACCGCCGCCGACATGAAGGACATTGTCGTTTGATCCCCGATACCGGCAAGTCCTAACCGGACTATCTAATGAATACACAGCTTATATCTGAAATTTTCTCTTGTCATAGACTTTGCAATACTTCTTACCTTTCCATGAATCCCCATTGAAGAGATCGCATATTTTCTCTGGCTCATCAACTTGCGTAGTCCATCTCCCCCCCTGGTAGCATTGATACGTCGAATTTGTGTATGTTGCGCGCCGCCACACTGGCCCAAGTTAAAATCACCATCCTGCCGTCACAACGAACACCTCAACAAGTTCTTGCATCCGCAAGGTGAGTAGCGTTTCTGTCCGTAGAACGCGGCGAGAAACTCTATCCTTAACTCCCCGTTTTTAGCTAAGCCTGACTAGCTAGCTTGCCACGATTGCCACTTGTCGTTGCAAATGCCTTTTTTATTTTAAAGGGCTTTATATTTTAAAACTTTAAAGCGCAGATTCATAACAGTAAACAAACCTGACTGACAGGAACGCCTCAATGAAAGCGCAACGCACAGACATTGATACTTTTCTGGCCTCTTTTAAATAATATGACCACATGTGGCTTTGTCCATCTCCAGACGATCGAGGACCTCAGAACCTGCCCAGCTGCATCCATTCACCCGGGGGGGGCGCTACAGCATCGTCATCGGCCCACCCAACAAGTTCTACGAGATAGCAGATGCACAGCAGTATGCTGCCCTGGAAGCGTGCGGTCATCGCCGGCAACGCCCCCTGAGCGGACGAGATATCATCAGTGCACACAGCATATTCATCATTAGTTTTCCTCATTTTAATATTCAGCTAGCTACGTTTGATTATTTGTCAGTATGCTACAAGGCATTGATATCGAATCAACCTGCGTTACGTTGTGTATTTGTCATAGCTACTGATTATTTTAGCCAAGACGGCATTTCAGCTGAAAATAAAAACGTGTTAATCTGAGGAGCAGCGTGGCGTTAGGATATCTAAGCGTAACGAAACCTACAGCAAGAGCTGTCAGACAGTTAGATCAATCACGCAGTGCCCCTCTGTCTCACCGGCAGCATCCAGCCTCAGGCGGCCCCATCATTCTCACGCACCGGGCCCTTGCCTTCCTCAACAGAGTTCCTGGACTATAGAAGCGTGTTTCGGGCGGCGCCATCCGCTGATATCTCTGGCTCTACCCACAGCTTCCCCATCGTCCATCCATCCAGGGTTCACCAAGGGCCCTCAGTAAGGACGAAGACACCTGCTCTGCTTCCACGGTGAGGCCGCTTGCTCTGTCTTGTCTCGTCTGTCTG
>OLKM01005091.1:0-18495 GCA_900291075.1 Melanogrammus aeglefinus | reverse complement strand
TCAATTCCAGTAAAAAAAGTCCCTGTTTGAGGAGTTTGGTGTCAAGCACCGAATCAGCTTACCATCCTCAGGTATAGTGTATATTATGTATGAGGATAGATGATTACAGTGAACTGTCATTTATTAAGATATAACCCCAACAGGGTGTGCAGACTCCGGACACGGAATAGGATCAGAACGGGTCCACAGCAAAAGTCTGTTATTCATAGCAGCGGGCTGCTATACAGAAATAAACAGACCGCGAATCCTAAACGACCATTCAGAATGCGAGTATTCAACAAAGGCTATGTAATAAAGAAATATTACTGAACTTAAAGAAAGATCGATGGCTTTCTAAATAATGTTTAGTTATTAACTCTATTTACATTTTTTTTTTTTGTTTTTTTTTTTTTGTGACACTCTTTCATTCTCTATTCCCTTGCTGTTACGGGACGGTTACTGGGACCCAAGTGCAGGCGCAGGGAGGCGGAGGACAGGGTAAGGCAAAAAAGGAATTTTATTAGGGGGGCGTTCGGGAGTCAGGCAGGCGGGGTCTTAACGGGCTGGCATCAGGTGGTCACGGGCTAGACGTGGACCGGGTAGTCAGGCAGGCGGGGGTCAGGACCGAGGCGGTCGTAGCTGGAGGGCTAGGCGAGGAGACGGTCAGCAGGCGGGGATTCAGGAACCCGGAGAACACAGGGAAATGGGGTTACAAGAGGGACAGGGTATGAGACGGGACTGGTTGATAGAGGGGGTCGGCGCAGGGGCGCTGCCTGGAGGGAAAGTGTACTGCTAAGGCCAGCCAACGCAGCACGGCCACGGCCCAAGGATGCAATTCAATATATAATATTTAATATTCGCCTTTTTGAATGTTCTCATTACAAAGAAATAGGATAAATTGAATAAACTTATTAACTCACACTGTCGATTTCCATAACGTTTTCGTGAGTCTATTTACATTTTGTCATTTGCCCTTCCCCCTGAGGCTTCTGCGAAATTGGTTTAGGCGCAACGCGCGATGCGTTGAACTCGAACAGCATCGAAATGTGAGATGCTGGCACTGCCAAGCAGGTGTTTAACAGAGCGGGGGCTGAGGCAGGTTTAACCACTCGGTGGTGAGTGGTGGTTGATGGAACAGCAACAGAAAGAAAGTCGGTTTGGCAAAAACTAAGGAAAGACGAGAGAGGAGAGGCAGAGGCAGGCAACTTGGTCACTAAATTTTTCGCAAGAAAGAAGTATGCTCACTCAATGACCTTGCGTTTTCAAACTCATCAAATGGTAGGCTAACAGAGAATTCTTGGATTAGCCTCCAAGAGAGCATGCTGAGTTAGCTAGTTTCCTATTTAAAACTCCACTTATGTGCACAGGCGTCACGCGTCGTCGTCCACATTGCCGTTTGTTCAGCTGTGACTCACAGCGAACAAACTGGTAATTGGCGAACGACCGTTGATAAACTAGTCTTTTAATACAAATATTATTTCAAAAGAAGCCTAACGGGGTGGGTGTCTTAATAATGTGGCATTTTTCAACTTTCAGGCAGGAGGGACAATTATCCGCCCGGCCGACCGACGATGTCCTATTTGGGAGAAGGAGGTAAGCAACATTAGTTTGTAGGATGTTCAGTTGCTTTTCGGATGAAGTTTTTGAATGAGTGCTTCTATTGCTTAGATCCTATTCCAGTATTCGCAATAACGGTCAGTCAGGTTCGTGAGTTGAAGTGAGTGGGCTCGCTTCACCTAGATTTTAAAGATTTGACTTTGTGACTGCACCAGAAGGCTCGGCGTCTAACTTTTGGGAATTTAAGTCTTTACTGCAAAGGCAACAGGTGACATTAAAGATTTTCTCATATTTTGAAACTGTGCAGTAGTGTATATATTTATTTGATGTTACAATGTGGATCCAATTGATATTGTATGCAATTTGCACTGTCAATTCTGTTCTTGTTTACATTTTGATTGTTATGTGGGCTATTTGCACTCTAGACTTCAGCATTAAACTTTTTATTCATGACAGTGTATAATTGAGATTTTTTTCATAATTGTTATTGGAAGTGAGTGTAAATATTTGTGCTGATGTCAAGAATTTGTTATGTTAATTCAGTTCCTATAAGGTCTATCTTTTTAATGTATCCTTTTATGTACTAATGTATGGATATTTGAAATTCTTACTTTGCATAATAAATTTTGTGTTTAAGTAAGCAGAAACGGTTCTGCAGTGCATCATGTCTTCTCGAAGACTATTGCCAGTTATACAAGGTATGAAATTTGTGAGTACTCTTCTTATGTCTTGCGGGCTCTGGCTGTGAAGATTCACAGGCTTATGCTGGCCATGTACTGGTTAACATTGTAATGTGCACTCAATTACAAAGCAAGGTCACTAACTACATGAAGGGCAACCAATAATTCAAACACTTGTAGTACGGTTTCAAGTGCTTACAGACAATTTTGCATAACAATCAATTCTGTCTTTGTGAATCTGTCGCTTCACACTGGGCAGGTAACACAGCTTCCATTGGATGCTTTCATAGGTACTGTCTGTAGTGTGGTACAGTGTTCGGTTGTGTTTTGGTCAAAACTCAGTCACACCAGCAACAAGCAGTAGACACATAATACCAGTTTATTACATGAAATGCTTGTATGTACCACTAAGTCGATTTGTTAAATATGTTTAATAAGTGTAAGTTCGCTACGCCTTATTTCAAGTCACTCACAAACCCATACTCCATGAACGTAGGCTCACGAAAAGTCTAACTGAAGTGCTATTGTCAGATGCTGGGCCATGTTTCCAAAACAGTCGATAGATGTTCTGCACTGCACTCTTGGACTATCAGTCAGCACTATAGAACACTTTAGTTTGACGTTATTTTACTATCTAGCTATCTTGCACCGAAAGCCTACATTCACATAAGAATGTAACAACGCGCTACTCCGCTAGCATTGGCTACGAGTGGTATGTCGGCGACGCAATTTTCCGTCTCGTAAACGGTCGTTGCCATTTGAAACGGTCGATGCCATTTCCGACCATGTCCGATTGCGTCCGCTCTCCGATCTTGAATTCCGAATGCTTCGTGCTCTCCGATCTTGAATTCCGAATGCTTCGTGAACGGAATTAAAACATGGCGGACGTAGAGGAGCCAGGACCTGCAGCAGGTCACTTGGAGTCAGTTAAAAACAGCACAGGGTGGAATGTTTTTTTCCGCTCAGTTGCCGTGAGTATATTATGAAACTATCTAATGCCAGTCATACATAATGATTTGATTTGAATAGAGGAGACCTGGGACAGTTTGCAAACACTTTTTGCTATAATGGCTCTTTTGCTTAGCAACCATTTTGAAATTCAAGGGATGATATTTGAATAAAATAAACTTACATCTGTCAGCTATTCATCAATAAAATTTAAGGATGATTACCTTAAGTACATTATTCACAGTTGGCCTTTGAATGTAAGATGCCAACAGCAACTGTCCCCGTAAAGACACCCATGATAAAAACTGATATGCTAGCTTATGATGTTCACCGTTATCAATGCTAATGGATAGGGATTCAAATGCCCTGTATGCCGAATAACACATTTAGAAAGGACAATATCACAAAAACAACATTGAGGGAAAAATTACCTATTCAAACTGCTAACCCAACTCACACACACACGTATGAAATTGTCAGGGTGTTTGTGACAGTCTTTCGTTTGTTTACATCTACAGCCAGCTGTCATGGCTCCTTTGACCACACCCCATCTTATTATACAAATATGCATGATGTGGAATGCTTAAATCCAATAGGTTTTCATGTTCATATAGATTGCTGTTGGAAAATATGCATAAAAAGACAATATGGTCAAAAAACATGTTTGCCTAATAATTCTGCACACAGTGTAAATGTGTGACAGTGGCACGCACCCAGCTCTATGTTAGACTCCCCACCACAGGTCTGTTTATTCTAGAACACTCTGCTGAAGTATTTCTTACAAAAGAGCTGCATTCAAATGATTGTCATTAAGAACAATTTACCTGTTAGAAACATAAACTTTCACACAAATGTGTTGCAAATGTCAAATTTGAAATATTTTTTTGCTCATTTTCTTTGTAATCTGCCATATTGTTTTTGACCAGCCTCCCCTGTTTGACAGACTACCAGCCACACACCACTGGTGTAGATTGTAATATGTCTTGGTACAATGAGTCAGAACTGCATGGTGAAAAAAATTTGGTTAAAGCCTGCTTGTTTTTAAATATAAATGACTAATAGCTTTATTATTATTTCTGCTCAGGTGCCAGGTGAAAGTGAACAAGACTCTACCTCACCATATGCACAACTCATCAAATCAGCCATAAGTGAGGTGGACGGCTTGGAGGAACTATATGACAGCAACTGCTTGGATAAAGAAACTTTGCTTGACACTTTGCCCGATAATTACACCTACAACATCTCATCTCTTCGTGGCACTTCAACACAGTTTCGGGCAAGGATATCAACAACTGACCTGACCAAATACAACTATAAGGACTGGTTAGCCGAGTACGATGCCATTAACAACACCTGCATGAGGCTGAAAACTATCAAGAGCCAGACGTCCGGTTATTTTGTGCAAAATTACTACAGATGCCAGCACAATACAAGAAAATGGTCCCCAAGCAAAGACCCTCAGCGCAACCTAGCCACAAATCCAACAGCCAGGGTGAAGAACACAAACTGTCCCTTCCAGTTGGTCCTGAAGATATCGACAGAAGGTTGCACCACAATTGACATCCACTGGGAGCACAACCATTCAGTTTGCACGTTGGAGGCTTCTAACTTCAAAGATCTGTCTGAAGAAACTATCGCCAAAGTAAACAATCTTTTTGAATCAGGCCATACTCCATCTACAGCTAGACAACAGTTCCTAAAAGACATCAGATGTGACTGTGAAGATGACATCACCTACCACCAAAGAAAAGCAGATCGCTCCATAACACCCAGGAGAAGGGATTTCAGTCATCTGTACAGTCAGTTCACAAAGGACAAGTATGGGGGGAAAGACAAACAGATGTTTGCCAAACTCGTGGAAAGACTTAAGTCATATGAAGAAGAGAATCCCGAGGCCAGCACCAGCTACCAGCTTTATGAGGGGGACAGTCAACCACTCATAATTGCACTTGTGACACCGTTGATGAAGAGGGTGCATAAAGAAGTACAGCAATCAGGAGAACTTGTTTTCATAGATGCCACTTCCAATACAGAAGAACACAACTTAAAAGTCTTCATGTTATGCACACACCATGTGGCCGGTGCATTACCATTGGGCATCCTGATAACAAGTGACGAAAAACAAAGCACTTTATGTCAGGGTTTCCAGACACTGAAGTCAATTCTGCCCCCCCAAGCCTTTTACGGGCATGGACCTGATGAAGGACCTGCTGTCATATTAACTGATAACTGTGATGAAGAACGCAACGCTCTTACCCAAACATGGCCAGGCGCCACCCTTCTGCTCTGTGCATTTCATGTACTACAACAAGTATGGAGGTGGCTTCATGACAAAAACCACAACATAAAACAGGATGATCGGCCCTACCTACTGAGCCTCTTTAAGAGGTGTCTTTATGCAGAGACCGAAGACACTTTTCTGAACTGCTGTGCCGAGATGTTTGAAGATGACAAGTGTAAACAGTATGCAAATTTGACAAGTTATGTGTCCAACCTCTGCGAGAAGAAGGAGGCATTTGCACTTTGCTTCCGTACTCACCTGCCAGTAAGAGGAAACCACACGAACAATTTCGTGGAGGCCCAGTTTCTTGTCCTGAAAGACACCATTTTAAGGAGAGTGAAGGAATACAATGTAGTAGGCCTTTTAGACAGGATAACAACAGACCTAGAAGACCACTACAAAACCAAGTTGCTATCCCTAGCAGATGGAAGCTTTGATGGCCATTATCGACATCGCTTCATGGGAAAGGGCAAAGATGGTTCAACAGGATTCCCAACCCCGACACCTGAACAACAGAGCACCTACCTCTCATCTGTACAACAGTTTGACAACAACGTCTTCACAATTGCAAGTGGATCCAGCCCAGAGCAAAGGTACTATTATTTTTAACCTATTTAAAGATCCCAACGCGTGTGCTTCTCAGGTAAGAGGTGTCATACAAAAAAACCTCCACCATGTGTCATCCTTAGCAAAAACAATGAGATATAAACTCAAACATTGCTTAATTCAGGATCTCATATTGACAAACAAAACAGAAGAAAAGAAGGTCTCTTCTTCTTCTTTTTTAGTAAGGATGACACATGGTGGAGTTTTTTTGTATTACACTTGATACCTGAGAAGCACACCTCATCTGTAATGTGGAAGTTTCTGATTGGTGGACATTTTTTAAAAACCCTCTTCCTTCTTGTGTGAACTGTTTGACTCCCTGATGAAATGCGTTGGGGTCTTTTAATAGGTTATTGTAACCAAGACAATAGAATTAAGGCCTTTTAATTTTGTATGAGAGTGCCTTGGAATCTCCCTTTTTTCATACAATTTACACATTTGTTTACAACTCCTTTTACTCTTGTTGTTTGTACAGCTACACCGTGGACATGACCGTTGGAGTGTGCAGCTGTGCAGTTGGAAAGGATGGCAGTCCCTGCAAGCACCAGTATGTGTTATGGGCAGCAAAGAAAGCTCATTGCCCCAATTTTGTTTCTGTCACAGATTCGGTAGAAAGACAGAAACTAGCTAAGATTGCCATTGGGGAAACACTGCCACTGTCATTCTACAGCAATTTGCGAACTGCCTCATGCATGGGTACTCAAACTACTACAGAAGCACCAGCTGTTGCACATGCAGATGATGATTTTGAGCTGTGCACAGAAACCAGAGATATTGAGGGGCAGGCCTGCGAAGGACAGGAAGCACACATAGAAACTGACCCAGCTGTTGAATCAGCATCAAATCTACTACACAAGTCTTTTGAGCAGATCACACAGAAACTCCATTCAACCAACGACACAAATCTGGCAAGAGCTATCATCAAATTCTCAAAACGAGTCACAAGTTTAACTGGACCCACAACAATGCAATCAAATCTCATAGCAGCACTTCATAACTTTGGCACAAATGAGCTACAGAAAACAGGCTCAGGAAAAAAAATCAGGGTTCAGCCCAATAGGAAAAGGGCATGTGGAAATGGCAGCCGCCAAGCTGTGTCAAAGGGTAGGCCTACAAAGCTGCAGGAAACAAAACCAAGTTTGGAGGTGCCTCACAAAAGGCAAAAACGTACCCACAATCTGGCTAATGCTGTACAGGCCAACACGAATACAAGCAAAAAGTCAGGGTCTCATGTGATGAAATCAAAAACAAGACATGTGCAAAGAAATGAGAGACACACACTGGTATAAGGAGAGACTGTCGAGCCGTGAGCAAGCCTCCGCCACGTACACACCACACACACACACACACACACACACACACACACACACACAACACACACACAACACACACACACACACACACACACACACACACACACACACACACACACACACACACACACACACCACACACACACACACACACACACACACACACACACGTTACTGTGCGCTGCACAGCCCACCCCCTACCGTGAAGGTCCCGTTGATTATAATGTGTCCCGCTCTCATGTAACTTCATGTTCTCGTTTAACCCACTGTGAAGTGTGCTTACCGCTGTGGTTTAAATCTGTCAGGTGTTGTGAGGTATCATTATCAGACATTCAATGTTACTATTTTGAGTGTTGATACTATATACATTGATTATTACTGCCAGGGGTAAACTTTTATACCTGTTTGAGAAAGTGTTTAACCCTCCTGTTATCCTTGGGGTCTAAACACTGGTACATAGCCATGAAAATCACATAACATAGTGTACAATTATAAAGAAGACAACAGCAAAGTGGAATGCAGGAAAAATAAATGTTTTTATTGTGATCTAATGGCCAACTATTTTGCTATTTTACTTTTTTTATGTGTAGTTTTTGGTGTCTCTTGAGGTTCCTCTTCTCCGCAAAGGTTTTCTTGCATACAGGGCATTTGAATCCCTCTCCGTGAGTTTTGGCAATATGCCTTTTTAGTTTTTGCTCATGACTAAAAGTCTCTTTACATTCATCACATACACACGGGTGGCAACTTTTTTGGTGGTACTTCAAGTCCTTCTCCCTGGAGTACTGTACGTTGCAGGTGGGACACCTTTTTGGCTCGGCCAGTCCTGTGTCCATGTCCTCTCTCTTTGGCGCTGGGCCTTTGCTTCCCAGTCCTAGGAAGGTACAGTATAGAAATACATTTTGCATAAGCACATTCTATATAAATATGCCAGATGGCTGCGGGTGCAATTTGAAAGTTATGATGCTACTTGTTGTTAATCAGCCAAACATAGCAAAGAGCAATTTATAACTGTGACATGGACAGAATTTTATGTTGAAAGCATTCAAAATACAGGATGGTAACTTTAATACTAGCTCAGAAAGTTTTGGGGAGAAGGTTGTTGTTTATATTAATATTACCAAGGAGGTTGAAAACCTTGATCTTACTGTGAAGCTAAAATGCCCATGTAAGCAGACATATGTAACCAATGAAAAATGCCCATGTAAGCAGACGTATGTAACCAATGAATTACCAAATGTGATTAAGGTTTGAAAAAGGTGGATATATATTCGATAGGTAAATTTAATAGTTTACACACAAACCTTTCGCCTGTCAGCTGGTAGATTTCTCCACATTTTGCTCACTACAGTGGACACCTGTCCAACTGGTCTGGTCTTTCCAAGCTCTGCCATGACAGCTGGCTGTAGATGTAAACAAACGAAAGACTCACAAACACCCTAACAATTTCATACGTGTGTGTGAGTTGGGTTAGCAGTTTGAATAGGTAATTTTTCCCTCAATGTTGTTTTTGTGATATTGTCCTTTCTAAATGTGTTATTCGGCATACAGGGCATTTGAATCCCTATCCATTAGCATTGATAACGGTGAACATCATAAGCTAGCATATCAGTTTTTATCATGGGTGTCTTTACGGGGACAGTTGCTGTTGGCATCTTACATTCAAAGGCCAACTGTGAATAATGTACTTAAGGTAATCATCCTTAAATTTTATTGATGAATAGCTGACAGATGTAAGTTTATTTTATTCAAATATCATCCCTTGAATTCAAATGGTTGCTAAGCAAAAGAGCCATTATAGCAAAAAGTGTTGCAACTGTCCCAGGTCTCCTCTATTCAATCAATCATTATGTATGACTGGCATAGATAGTTTCATAATTACTCACGGCAACTGAGCGGAAAAAAACATTCCACCCTGTGCTGTTTTTAACTGACTCCAAGTGACCTGCTGCAGGTCCTGGCTCCTCTACGTCCGCCATGTTTTAATTCCGTTCACGAAGCATTCGGAATTCAAGATCGGAGAGCGGACGCAATCGGACATGGTCGGAAATGGCATCGACCGTTTCAAATGGCAACGACCGTTTACGAGACGGAAAATTGCGGCGCCGGCAGACTGGGGATCCCAGGTAGAAATAGGGAACGCGGATTGCCGATTGCCGACAGCTGGGTTGCGGGAAGAGGAGTCCGTTACGCCCCGCCGCCGCTAGAGGGGGGTGTTGGGCCGTGTAGCGGGACGAGGCGTAAACACTTGCTTGTACTTTGCTGTTTTTACAGACTTGTGTGTGTGTGTGTGTGTGTGTGTGTGTGTGTGTTGTGTGTGTGGTGTGTGTTGTGTGTGTGTGTGTGTGTGTTGTGTTGTTGTGTGTGTTGGTGTGTGTGTGTGTGTGTGTGTGTGTGTGTGTGTGTGGTGTGTTGTGTGTGTGTGTGTGTGTGTGTGTGTGTGTGTGTGTGTTGTGAGTAGGCATACATGGTTTACGAAAACACAATTTTCAGGCTTACTCACCAGCATTACAAGACCAATCGGGTTAAGGAAACCAATTTTTGATGGTCTCGTAAACCTAAAACTTTATATTTTTGTTATAATTATTGAACATTAAATTGTTTAAGTCATTTTGAAGATATGTGTGATTACATAGCTTCGAGTGTTTATGTTTAGTATATAGGTTGTTTTACTGTTATGGCCCACCCCCTTGCTTTCTGACGTTCACACATATTGGTCTCACAAGGCAGGGACGTGTTGTGTGAGACCAGGACGTGTGTGTCCGACAGCGCCACCACAGGCGGCAGGTGACATTGCAAGCTACACACAATCCCGCGAAAACATACACAATCTCCCGCGAAAATATACACAACGCGGGAACTTCAGCGGGATTGTAGTGTGGACCAGCCGGACTAGTGAGCGGGATGAACTTGGAAAAGTAAGAAGACTTATCTTATCTTATTTTATCTTATCTTATCCTATTGCCAGCATGAATTAATGTTCATGCTGGTTGCTAGCTAACAGGTTACTCTAAAACCTTAGGGAGTTATCTGATAACTACAAACCCGCGCCCTTGCAGCCTCTTTGTGTGAACGTGGATTTTTTGACCGTAAAAGTAAATAACAAGCAGCGTTAACATGATTAAGACAGAGGTATCGCTTCAAATCCTGTCTGTGTGTTTTTAAGCCGTTTAACAAGACGATCTTGAACCCAACCTGTGAAGCTAGGTTTGTAGGAGAGGGTGTTAATATGTTTTTTGTGTGAGAAAGTGTCTTCCGTTGTTTGCATCACGTCTGTTTACAGCCAGACCGGAAGCTCGGTGTGAAACGACTCTTTACTAGCGACAGGCTGCGCTTTTATTCGAGGGGTAGTGTTGTGTGTTTTGCATAAAATATGTTCCTCTATAATCCCGAATTATCGTTTATGAGCTGCTTCATGAAGTTTGATATGAAGTTATGGTTATAGCTATGATTTCAGCTGTATTTTGGGCATATAAACAAGCTTTGTACCGATTTTAAGATCAGGTCTGGCTGATTAGATTGATGTAGAAAATCACTATATTCTTTTTGATTAGTGCATTGATGAACACTGTATTCTGTTTTTATCGCTAAAGAGCGACCAATTTATAAACAGACGTTAGTCAGAGCGCAGTAATTTCATTGATTACATTTTTGTTTGCAAACCTTATCAGGCACATGGATTTCAATTATTCAAATGAGCCATGTGTTAATTTGCCGGCAGTTGCTACCACCAGGCGTTGTTCAATTAAGCTCTGCCGACAGAGAACTTAATGTTAGCCTTTATCTTCCAGATAAAAACATTAAGAACAGTTTCTGTATGATGGTTTATCTAGACCCTTGTAATCTGAATTGGAAGGGCACGTTGTGATGAGCTGTATCTTGTATATTTTAGCTATGTGCATGTTATATCCACCTTTATGTATATCTGGTGGAAAAACCAACACAGTTCAGCGAGTTCAGGGTTAGACTCAGAGTTTATTGATTCGTCTGGAATATCCCTCTGTGTCTAAGAGTTGAAGCCAAATGTCCAACATCACTTTTCCCTTAACTGCCTGATGAAGCTGGAAGCAAACTTCAGCATCGTCTAGTTTAAGAGATGAACTGAACTGAATAATCAACATCGATAACGTGTTAGTAATGAGACCTATTCTAACAAATTAATGACACAAAAAATTATTACAAAAATCTATATATTGCTATTTTTAGCAACAAAAAGAACATGCGTCTTTTAGTAATTAGAGCGGCCGATGACGCGTCCACCTGGCATGGTAGGACTAGGTCGTTGCTGCAGATCACGCGAGACGTCTTTCTACCACTCCACGGCAAAAATTAGTGATTTTTACTATGGCTGGTTATGCGTTTGAGCCTGGTGTGGGGACATGCCCTGTAGTGTCCGACTGCCACCCGGTGGAGAGGGATCAATTTCCAGGCTCCAGCTCCACCTTCGGATCGTGTGGGTCTGACTGGTGTGTGCGTGGGTGCTGCCCGGAGCATGGGACACTATTTGACTGCCGTTGAATCGGTCTGCTGCTGAGAGGTCATGGTCAACCTTGACCACTTCTAATGGTGGATTAGGTTTCTGTATTGCCATGCATAGAGGGTATTTCGGATGTGCTGTTTTGGCGAGAGAGAGGTTTTTGAAGTGGCGCCATGTTCTCTCTAAGGACGTCCGAGCGGAGACACTGTGGAGCGCCATAATAGCAACACAGTAACAAGCCAAAAATGAATCATTCCCCTCACGTTTTCCTTTGTTGAGTTTCAGGAATATCTCTGTAAAAGACGGACTCATTGCGGAATGCAACAAGCTGTACAAACGCTGTAGTACCTACATTATTCCAAGGCGCTGGTTCTCCACAAAAATAAGTGGCGCGCATCAAGCCTGCGCGCACCCAGCCTACGCGCTGTATAAAAACATTCAAGTCGAGGAGAAGATAGCAGTTGTTGAACCTTTTAGATTGAGTAGAAATACTTTTTAATGTACAGTTATGACCAAGGGGCTGTATTTAAAGCTACAAAAATAATTAAAAAAAAAAACCTGTAACTTTCAACGCAAAGTTGAAAGTTAATCCCTTTTAGCAAGTTCAGCCCTTTTTAGTTATTGTACCATTGAGAAGGCAGACAATACATCTATTATACCAACTAAACTTCAAATTTCAGTTCAGTTCATCTTTAAGCTGTGTCGGTGACTAACATAATACCTTTTTAGGCCACAGCTAAAATGAGTTCTGATAATGCTATACATTTGTAAGGACTAACAACTTGACACAATATTTTGCAGTGAGGCGAGGCAGAATAGACCCGAATTGTGCAGCACAACATCAAGTAAGGCAGAAGAAGGACAGTGCGTTGTGTGTCTCGAGATACATCAGCCCCGTCAAAGGTAGGTTTTTGCTTTAAACCCTGTGTGTATTGCATACTGTAAGTGCTTGATTTGAGATTTGATCATGTCTGATCTCTTGTCTCTCAAAGCCCCCAAATCACAATAGCTTGAATCTTATTAATTTCGTTTTTTTCAGTTTTTGGTCAGTTTCAGGTCATTTTTAGGTACGTTTTAGTCGTTTTTGGTCATCTGTGGTCAGATTTTGTGTCTCCACACAATCTGTGCTCAAAGTGTGTTGTCAGTACACTGTGTCAGAGTAGATTCAAACACAATAGGAAGTGCCTTTAAATATGGCCTGATAACAATGCTAAATACTGCGTCCGTATGTGACTAGGATTCAGTAAGGCTTGTGTGTTTTTTTGTGTTTGCATGATCATGGTGTTTGAGGCCATGGTTTGGCATATGACGGTACAACAGTGAAACAGTGTAGCCAATTCTTTTAACAAAGACCTGTGTGTGTTTTGTGTTGGCCCCAGTGATGGTTTATAAGGACAGCGTTAGGCATACGTCATACAGTAAAATAATCAATTATGTCACATTCGGGATATGGGTTTTGTATCACTTAAAATATTGGCTCTTTGAACAAAGGCAGTTTTAGGATCAATATTTTCACAATGTTTTTTGCGAAGTGCGAAGTTAATTGCCCTTGTTGTTTTCTCATTGAGGAAAAACAGGGTGCAAATATTTGTAATGTCTGGTGACAGGGAATGATTAGGAGATCTTTAATATTTGAGAGTGAGTGGCAAGATCGTTATGAATTAGCATCTTTCGTTTTCCACATGATTGTCATTTTTTCTTGATCAAATAGGCTTAACATTGGTTATCTTTTGTGTTTATTCTACACTCAGTGCGCATTCAATCGGTATTCTATTAAGTTTATTTGAGTGAGGGAAGAAGGTGTTGTTTGCATTGGGAGGCTCAATTGCCGTAAGAAGGCCTGGTCACTGTTAAGATGTACCGTTGGGGCTGACAAATTGTACCGGCCTACCACGTCATCGTGTGTGTTTACATCCTGACAACCTGCCCGGCAACAGGACAATGCGCATGCATGAAAACATGTTTCACGACGAAATACTATCTGTATATGATAGATAGCGATAACAATTTGTTTTTACTTTATATTTTGTATTGTATTTATATTGTTTAAATTCGAAACAATAAAAAAAATTTGCCCCGCGAAATGGGCCTGATCTGCGTCAAAGTGACGTATGCTTTGCCCGCGTCAAATGACAAATGCTCATTTGACGCGCAAAGCATACGTAATTTGGACGCGATCGCACCTTCGCGGGCAAATTTACAATAGGCTTTTAATCTTATAATTCCTGTTTTTTCAGTTTTTGGTCAGTTTTAGGTCATTTCGCGGCAAAATTACAATAAGCTTTATCTATTAAATTTCCTTTTTTCAGTTTTGGTCAGTTTAGGTGATTTTTTCGTCAGTTTCAGTAGTTTTGTCAAATTGTGGGCAGATTTTGTGCTCCCACAATTCTTGCTCCAAAAAGGTTTGTCAAATCCAACTGTGTCAGAGTAGAATTCAAACAAAAGGAAGTGTTTAATAATAGGTCTGAAACAATGCTAAAATAACTGCTTCGTATGTGACTAGATCAGTAAGGCTTGTGTGTTTTTTGTGTTTTGCATGATCATGGTGTTCAGGCCAGTGTTTGGCAATATGAGAGGACAAACAGTGAAACAGTGTAATCCAATTCGTTTAGTACAAAGACTATTGCGTGTTTGTGTGTGCCCAGTGATGGTTTATAAGGGCACGCGTTAGGCATACAAGGTCATGCAGTAAACTAACAGTTGTCACAATCAGTTTTTGTAGACTTTAAATATTGTCTTTTGAACGAAAGCAGTTTTAGGATCAAAGTTCACCAACATTCACAACGATCAAACCTTCACAATGTTTTTCAATCAAGTAATGGCCTTTTCTCATTGAGCAAAAAACAGCAAATATTTGAATCTGTACAATAAGCTTGAGATGATATTTGAGAGTGGTTGCAAGATCTTAATGAATATCACCTTCTTTTCTTACATGATTGTAATTTTTTTACCATAATATACAAATTCTCATCTAATTAATTTTACTTTTATTTTTACGCTCGTTTTTCATTAATGTATTTATTTATTTTATTGATAGAAGAGTGTGTTGCACTGGACGCCAATTCATAAAGGGGCTCATTACATTTTGGAGTACAGAGGATTTTTGACGAAAAAGCTGAGAAGACTGCATCAATGCTAATGAGTTTACCTACACTTCGAAAACACAAAGGAGCGAATATTGGTGAGTAAGCTGAATTGCCAGGATCCTACTCTGATCGAAAGCCAAAGCATACATACCCGTGTTTTCCACTATGAGGCCGATATGTGGCACTACGATGACCAGGGACATCGAAACTCAATGATGTCGCGATGGGCCCCTCTCGGCCCCAAAGCGGAGACACGCCAGTCAGAGGCTGATTGAAGAAAGTTTGTTTTCATGTCCTGTCCCCTCCCCTTAGCGTTTGGTGAGGGGAGGGAACTGAGGATTCGATGTCTGCGTAATCGAATGCAAACTGTTTTTGTGTGCGACTAGTCGTTGGTCTCACTTGTCGAACCATCTTCCTTTGTTGGTTTTTAACTGCGTACTAGCTAAGGCTCTCTTTCTGCAGGTTTAAAAATGCACTTGATTTAGTCTTACAGCTACTCCGAGGCAGGGGTCTTATTATTGTCCCCGTTATAGGTTCCTGGAAATGGCCCTGAGGGGGAAGCCCTAAATGGACACACAGACCCCTGCCCAGCCCGTATTTGGCCCGGGTTGGCCCGATAGTGTAAATGGCCCTATGGCAGAAATTCTGGGATAGAACTCTCAATCAATGTCCTTCCTTCTTGACAACAATTTTGCAAAACATTCTAGTAAACTCTCCTTTTTTATAACGCCTGTCAGCATTTGATGCTTCAAGTGAAGATGGACACTTGGCAGACTCGTGATGAGCTGAAAAGCCCGAATGCGAAAATGAAAAAATAGAGGTGATGGTGTACCCCAGTCCTTGTGTTTGTTGCCAATCGTTGACATTGAGGAAGGGCAAGACATAACCTATGACTGACGGAGGAGAAAAACCTGCCAATCGCGTTCTTGCAAGACATCAAAATCCAAGTAGAGTACATGTCACAATTGAATCTATAAAAAAGATAGTATATACTAGAGAGACTCAGCATTGCCATAAGATCTTTCTCTGTCCTCCTCTCTGTGTCCTCTTTCCGTCTTCTCTCCTGTCTCCTCTGTCCTCTGGCGTCCCCTCTAATGTCTCCTCATTTGTCTCCTCTGTCTCGCTCCCTCCTATCTGTCCTCGTCATCCCTCTCCTGTCTCCTCTGTCCTCCTCTGTCTTTCTCTCGTCCTCTCTCTGTCCTCTCTCTAATCTCCTCTGTCCTCGTCTGTCCTCTCTCTCTGTCCTCTCTCTGTCACCTCTGTCCTCTCTGTCCCTCTCGTCGTCCTCTCTGTCTCCCCCTCTCTGAAGGGAAATGATATATCATTTCTTGCGGGCCAGATATAATTGAAACGGCGGGCCGGAAGTTGATATGTCACTCAAGTCAAATTCAGTATTTCAGCCAGTAGAAACTGTCTAACATTGAAAGAACTGCCATGCTCTCCTCAATTACCTCTGGATCTCCCCTCTTGCATCTCCATCAACCTATGGCTCAACACCGTCGAGAAAACCTGTTCTCGCCACACACGCAGTCCGTCTCTCCGTCTATAGACCAACACAACCAGTTTCACATCTCCATCATAACCACCAGACCAGTCGTCTCTCCATCTAATAGACCACAAAACCAGTCATCTTTCCATCTACAAGTAAACACCATTCCTCCTCCACAGTGTACCTCTGAAGAGTGTCATACATTTGTCGGTGTATCTTTAAATGCATGGAAGTGTTTAACATGACTGTGAAAAATCTCCCTTTCGCTTCTGTATATGACTTAAGACTGGTAATGGTTCCATAACCCTTGTTTTTTTTGTGTTGCTATCATGGTGTTTAGGCCAATTTGCCACTGTAGCATTAGACCTGAAAGTAGATATCATAGGTACTGGTTAGATGTAATTCCCAGGACATGAGTGGGATTTTTTTCCTCTTCTCTTAGGCTTACCGTAATTCCTCGTCTTTTGTTTCGGTTTTTTATGTTGTTTTTTTTAATGATTGTTTTGGTTATGGCTAGTGACCTTTGGTGTTTTCATTTTGTTTGGGTTGCTTTATTTTCCACATGGAATATGGTTGGACTCAACAGGCAGCAAGCCAAGAGGGAGGGGGCGCAGTGAAGGATGGTAAAGAATATCGTTATATAGAGAGACATAAAGAGGAAGGATAAATACCAGGGCAAGAGCCTTAGAGAGTAAGTGTGACTAATTTGAGGGGATACCATACAAGTTGATTTGAGTGTGTGTTTCCTCATTACACAACCAATTTTCATGTAATTATAATCTATTAAGCATTTTGAAGAACAGAGAAGGAAGGAAGAGAATAAGCAAGAGAATATCAGGAGGAATGAGGAAGAGATGATGGCGGTATAGAGGATAGGGGTAAAATTGCAAAAGTTAGGAGGAAGTTATCTAAGTATAAGGAATTTCAAATCGGTATTCCACATGATCAATTTCAATATTTGTTTTTTCTTTAGATTGCAAAAGGACACATCGTTTAGAAAAGTTGGTTGGGCTCATTGAAAACAATGCTCACTTTGCCGTGGGCCATTTTCTTCATTGAAGTGGTGGGGGCTAAGATGTACGGTTTGTAAAAATTCTAAGAACCGACATAGTGCAGTTACACATGTACACTGGTGTTTGGCGTGTAGAAAAGCCAATTTGCTCACGGTCGAGCAATATAAATGTTGTTTCAAACAAACGAAGCAGTGTTGTTAAAAAGTGAAATAATAGCTTATACATCCCTCACAGAGTTTTATGATTCAAACATTGATACATCATTAGGACACTTCTATATTTCCAATCGAATGAAACCTAAGGAAAAATCCATAAACTTTGAGTGAGAGAAAGTTCATCTTTATCTTTAACTGGGTGGCGCTGAAAACAATTCCTTTTTTGATCTTCTGCAATGGCAGCACTTTTTAAAGTAAAAAAAAACATAATTTTGGTGAAGCAATTACAACATAATGCTAACTCTTAGTAATTTTGTTGTTTTTCTATACAGGTCGTGCACCTATCTGTATGGCATACGTACTGCTTTCAACTCCAAAGACAAAAGGGAAAAGACTTCGGTAGTAAGTATTTTGGTACCTTTTACTGAAGTAAGTATCAATAAGGGTTCATGCCGAACCTACACTTTACCATGAGATATCACTTAAGAAGTGGCATGACAGAATATACTTGAAAATGCTTTTCCAAAATAATTAAAAGTTAGTTCAAACTAGTGTATTGTGTGTCACATGGGTATATAGATTTGGTGTTAACAATGAAGTAACAAGATTCATTCTCAAAATTAATTCAACCAAAAAATTCTTTGACTGCGTCCTGGTCCAATTAATACCTCGGCATAATATGTTAATAGGGACTCCTCACAGATCTGATACCTCTATTTTGATTAAAGAAAAAGAAACACCAAATTAAATTTTGAATATGAATTGAACTTTGAACATTATTCTAAAAGGTGGAAAAATCCGTAGCCAGTTCCACTATTAGCTAAGATGTAAGCGGCCTCAGTCAGTGACTTGTCATTATGTGTAGCACAATGTTTCCAAAACTTGCAGTTCAATTACGGAGCACTTTTTTGGAT
>OLKM01005090.1:12500-18512 GCA_900291075.1 Melanogrammus aeglefinus | reverse complement strand
GGTAGCACCAAGTGAATCAAGACTTAGGGCGGCCTTTGTTGTGTGTGTGTGTGTGTAGTGTGGTTGTGTGTGTGCTGTGTGTGTGTGTGTGTGTGCTAGTGGGTGTGTGTGGTGTGTGTTGTTGTGTGTGTGTGTGTGTGTGTGTGTGTGTGTGTGTGTGTGTGTGTGTGTGTGTGTGAGGGAGGGCAGGAGCAGGGCTTTTTCTTCAAGCATTTAAGCTCCAGTGTTCATTAGCCGAGGAAACCTGCACAGCGGATGATGAGGTACAAAGAGCGTAACTCTTACTTTGTTCGGTGCGGCAATCATCGGCTAGCATCCAAACAGACCGTCGATTAGGAATTCAGGGAATTCTGCATAATGAAGACCTTCCATCAGCCTGGGGTGTGTGTTCGTAATCTGGTAATGGTGAGCAAGGATGAGGAGGCCGGGGGACAACAGTCCAGGAATGGCCATGGGAGATCAATGGCTGGAACAAGAGCATTTCACTGCATGTGTGCAGAGATGTCACAGTGTTTTGTTAACCATTATGTCGGCAGGGCTCTCTTGAAGGGACACCAAAAAAGGCTCACCTCGAGTGGTCCTTGAACAGGGGCTTTGTTGGAGCTCCATTACTCAAGAATACTGAAATCCTAGTAGCCTTGTAGCAAAACAAGTCAAACACGGTACCCGCTGAAAGCATAAATGGTGAGACAGGACAGGGAATGTTGGAAGTGAGTATGGTCTCTGATTCACAACCCCTTTGAAAATTCTGAATCACAAGAGGACGAATAGCAAGAGGGGGGAGGCCGAGCAAGACTACGTCTGTCTGCTGGTGGGTGAGACGGAGAGCACGACGCCAAGGATGGGAGGGGAGATAGAGGGAGGCTAAACAGCAAGCAGTGGGCACGGGCGGGACCGATTTCACACCTTGCTGTCACCACACACACACACACACACACACACACCACGCACACACGACACACCACACACACACCCCACCAACACCCCTCCAGTTCAGGTCTTATGCGGTTGATAAAACATACTTCCACCAGACCTACCAAAGAGATGATTATTAGTCCCTGTTTCGCAACGCAACGACACGCAGAAGCTTCGACGCAGTCACAATTGAACGTTTATGGTTCTGCGTTCAGTTAGTCAGTGGACCATCGTAGCCCTTACTGCTGCCTCAAACGGTAGGTTACGATTTTTTTCGGGCAGGCGCATGTTCCGGCACGTGCGGGTGGACCGCGAAGGAGGACGCCGCCTAGGACGTAAGGGTCCATTACCCCCTTGCGTTTCCGAGTGACGTCGAACATACAGTCCCTTAAGATACGCTGTTGCAGTTGTAGCAGTAGCGGCAGTGTCGGCAAAGCAAGTGCTCAGCTTACACTAGTTCTGGTCGTGCATGGCATCGATAACACTTCTTAACAGGTTAGGTTGGACAGAAGTAATAGAACAGCCCGTAGGACAGCCTGGAAGAGAACATATGCAACTTTGAGATAATGAAATATCTTGAAGATAATGGAAGTACGTCTACGAATACACTTGAAGGCCACCTTGATGTTCTCCAGCTAATAGGTTGATAGTCAGTACCTCACAGCACACTAAACTAAAACACCCTGTTTTAAAAGTATTATATATATATATATATATATATATATATATATATATATATATATTATATATATATATATATTATATATACTCATATATATATATTATATAAAGTAGGAAATGCAGATTCTGTGTCTCTTCAGACTGTACATCGTTCATAGAAATAAACCATTGACATTACAAGGGTACCTAAGTGTGTGTGTGTGTGTGTGTGTGTTGGCCCCACAGTTCTTACAAAGTTCTAACCAAGTAGGGAAGGGATGTATTCGAAGTGACCTCTTTGAAGGCCAAGGCATGGCTTTGATGTGCATGGAGCATGCAGACCTATAGAGGTGCCCAGCATTCATGTTATATGAGGAACAGGAAGCAGATACATACAGCCCTCTCCTCAAAAGATAGGCAGGCAAGCATATGCCGTGGAGTGCTATGAGCTCACACCACACACACACACACAACACACACACACACACACACACACACACACACACACACACCACACACACGACACAACACACACACACACAACACACCACACCACACACACACACACACATCAAGAGAGAAGAATCCATGAGGCCTTCCTCTGTGGAGCTCAATAGCTGTGGGCATCACCGCTTAAGGCTAAATTGTAAACCCAAAAAAACCCCATAATTTTCTTTTCTTTTGAAATGGCTTAAAATGCTGCCTAACTATTTAACAAGGTATCAAGTCCTTTGGTCTTAAACCTGCAAAAACAGAGCTTGAATTCGTTTCGGGAGAGAGCGCGCAGATAATCGGGTCGTCAAAAACCCTCCTATGTGGTATCCCCGTCTGTTGGCAGTGGCCTAGTGTTGACCATCCACCAGAGTGCAATGCAAGACTGATCTTCAGGACCAGTCGTGTTGTAGTGGTACTACCACAATCAGCCCTGGTTTTAAAGCAGGATTAAAGAAGAGTGGGGTTGCTTTGCTTTCACCAACATGGCCAGAAGGATGGCAAGTGTGTGTCTGTGTGTGTGTTAATGCTGAAGACCATCTCTGTGGATGGGTCGTGCCTGACTGCACAGATGTAACCTGGAATGCAACAGGCACACGCACACACACACACACACACACACACACACACACACACACACACACACACACACACACACACACACACACACACACGATTCCCCCCGACTGTAAACAAGAGGACAATGTGTATGTCACTGTGTTTGGGTGGAGTGGGTTGAGGGTTAGCCTGTGGCTAGGCTAAAGGCCTAATGTTCTCTTATCTTCTCCACCTCTGCATTCTGGATCTATACTCTTACCCCAAATCTGGCGGCCTCGGCCTCTCAAAACAACCTTTTAAATAGATTTCTTTTTCAATAAATCTCTCTTTAATAACAATATCCTCTGATTTGTTATCTTAAATAGGAGGTTTTCCTTTGTGGTTTGCGCTTTGTCCAGCTGTGGCAGATGTTTATACCAGCTGGGGCCTGTTCATTTACAACCGATTACGCAAGCTAGGAATGTCCTCCAAATCTCTTTTAAAGATTTTGGAATTGTTTTTGAAGTAAGTTTACATCAACAGTAACCGAATCGAGAGTTAGGGTGTTAGGGTGAGGGTTCAGAAGGAGGGACAACGAGTGGACAAAGGCTGGGAGGGAGGGAGAGAGAGTGTGTTAGAGAGAGTAGCGCATGGCTGACGGTCGGCTGCTGGCTGTTTGTGGTGCGTTTGAACAGGGCAGGGCATGGCACATTGTGATGCGAATGCACAGGGGGGGGGGGGGGGGTGCAGAGCGGGGGATGAGGCTGCAGCATGTAATTCAGAGGGTGTGTCGTGTCAACACACTACAGCTATTAACACGGCTAGGAGCAACACTCAGTTGAACAGGGAAAATAACAGAAGCAGAAGAAAAGTGGGATCTACATTGAAAAACACTTCTGAAAACTCAGCCGGGATTTAATTGACTTGATATGAACCGTATCCTTATCAGCCATTACAATGGACAATTCACAAACATTGCATTGAATCCCTTCTGTGGTCAAGAAATTCAAAATGGGTGTTCAAAAGACACCTGCCAGCAGCCAATAGTGGACATATGGGAGCATTTTGCATGCACAAAAATGCAGGTCTACGTCTTGAAACAATTGGTTGGCTGGTAGATGTCTCATCTTGCAGGTAAAAATATATATTTTTTAACAGTTTTGGGAACCTGGTTACCTGTGTAGATGAGTAGGCATGGCAACGCCACCACAAGTTCTATCCCCAGAATTCGCGTTAATAACCATGTTAAAGTTGGAGATGGCCCTCCGTGAGTCCAGGAAGACTGGACCAATAAGCAGCAGCACATTCCTACAGGCACAACCCGGAACAAGCACATATACAGAAAACTGAAACAAAGTGTGACAAGAGGGACCCTTGTGGTACAAGCAAGTACCCTGCACTTTTCGAAAAGAAAACCCTTCCAACTCTACACGCAGTTACCAATAACAAGATGCCAACAGGCCTTGTCGTCCAGCAGGTAGACAGTTCCACAGGAACACATTGTTTTAAGGGTAGGTACATACATTGTGGTAAACTATCAGTCCACATCTAGTTAACTACAACATGCTGGTTGTAGTTAAAAAAATCCTGATTGACCACATCAGCTAATTTGAGAACTTAAAAAGAAAGAACGTTTTTGTGGGTTCGTACCAAATCATCAATGTGGAACAAGTGACTTGGTTTTTTTCCCAATAAATCTCAAAGGGAAGCTCAGTCCGGACTCGATGATCGACGCATACCTGTGGAGTGTACGGCGAGGGGCAGGTGCTTCAACCTCCGGGTGTTCCGGTAGAAGTGGAGGTACCCCCGACTCCGGGCGTGGTTGTGGTGGCGGTGCACGCAAACGGCAAACAGCAGCACCAGCACCCACATGCACACCTTCCCGAACACGATGGTGTTCTGCCCTGTGACGTTCCCTCAGCACGTTGGCGCACTCCTGCTCCTCGCCCCACTTCAGTGGGGCACAACACGGCGACGCCACAGCGACAACACACACATAGGCAACCTGAAGAATAAAAGCAAAATAAAATTAAAGGACAAGGTCCCTCAAGGATTGGGTTTAGCTTCAGGAGGTCCGGCGGGATGACTGACAGGCTGGTAGTAGGCAGTAAATGTGTTGAGGGACCTAGCCGAGAGGGTGGATCGAGTGTTTAATCCATAGAGGGACTCCCAGCAGAAAGGTGGTCCGTTCGCTTCACAATGTCTGCAGTAGCCGACTTTCAAACATCCTTTAGGAAGACGCCTAAACCACACTGACCTTAAGTCACTTTGGATTTAACGTGGCTGATAAAATGACTATTGCATAATGTTAATGGAGTACATACATGGATGAGGGAGAGCAGGACGGCAAAATAAGGGGTCGGTATGGTCCGGAACTCTTTCCTGATGGCCGAGTGGAGGGCGTCAGGGGAGATCAACGGGCCGTCCACTAGGGGGTCGTCTTCTGTGCTCGGATCAAGACACACGGAGCTACTCACCTATTCCCACGCAAAGTGAGAAAGTGAGAAAGTGAAGTGAGTACTTGAGTGGTGGAAGGTTCAACATTATCACCACGCTACGGTTCTACTATCACCACGCTACGGTTCTACTAAATAGTGGTTTGTTATGCATGCATAAAAAAAACCCGATTTATATATATATATATATATATAAATCGATTTTTTGTTTTTTTATAGTTTGATAGTAAAATGCATAGTGGTATAGTCAAATGTGTGTGTCACTGTGAGGAAAAGCGCTTACAATAAAAAGGTATTGTAATGAAATGTATAATTATTAGGTCTTTACGGCTTATGACCATGGCAAAAGTATTTCAATTGTGACATAGACGGTTCTGACTGAAATGATACTTCAATAGTGCTGTAGGGCAAACATTAAGCCTAGGAAAAAGTAATGATATTAAATACAATGCCGTTTCTTCCTGAAAATACAGGACTCTGCGTCCTTCTCTTGAAGCAATGTGTAAGTTGTGGATTTTACTGTATTTCCTTACTCTCATTCTTATGCAGTTTTGTGAACTGAACTTAATTTGGTATTTTGTACATAGGAATAAAGATTATATAGCACATGATTTTATAATGATCGACCTCAACGTTAAGACACATTGAAATACATACAAATCGAATCAGAATATTGCACATCATCCCATCCCATCCCAACACATCGTGTTAAAGTCCAATACTCTGCATGAGGCACCGAGGCTGTTGTAGCGACATCATATTACCAACATCTTCCTACATCCTGTCAGCAGGACTTATGCAATTAAAACAAATAACAACCTTTCCCCACGAGGCGACATGCTCGATACAAACCACACATATTTGCAGTGCACAATGTATATTTTAAATAGAGTATATGTTATATCAGGATAGCGTCGTTGATATCGATATAGGGGAGCCGTTCAATAAATAG
>OLKM01005090.1:0-7500 GCA_900291075.1 Melanogrammus aeglefinus | reverse complement strand
TCTACATCACCACATACACATCATCAAATCGACACCATCCAATCTACATCACCACATACACGTCATCAAATCGACACCATCCAATCTACATCACCCCATACACGTCATCAAATCGACACCATCCAATCTACATCACCACATACACGTCATCAAATCGACACCATCCAATCTACATCACCCCACACACGTCATCAAATCGACACCATCCAATCTACTGACCCTGGAAGAAATGGAGCTTTGTTTTATGCTGATCTTCGTTAGCGGTGGTGGGCCTCTGGATGTAGGGCTCTGCGTGTGCAGCCCTTCCCAGGGTCTGGTGGTTGGGCTGGGCCGGTCTGGAGCCCTCCTCCTCTGGAGCCGAGCGGGGCGGCTTGGCCAGGCCGGAAGGATTAAGGGGCGTTGCAGTCTCATCCAGGATCCTCCGTTCCTGGAGAGGAGTAAAGCAGCAGATCCTCTATGAGCACAGGTGTGTGTGTGTGTGTGTGTGTGTGTGTGTGGGTGGGTGGGTGACTCATGCGTGTTGGTGGGTGTGTACGTTCTTCTGTGCTGTACCTCTTCGTTGTGTCTCCTCTCCTCCTCCTCCACCTCTTTTTGAGCTCTTTCCCACTCCCCCTTCAGTTTCTCTTGCTCTTTCTGGTACTGCTCCTGCATAGAGGCATGATACCAGTTAATACAGCCACACACACACAAACACCCACACAAACACAACCCCACGCACGCACATGCATGTACACAAACAAACACATGTAGAACATATATAGCACCACACACACTTTCTCTGACACACACCCACACATGTTCTCTCCTTCCCTCTCATACACACACCATCTCTCTCTCTCTCTCTCTCTCTCTCTCTCTCTCTCTCTCTCTCTCTCTCTCTCTCTCTCTCTCTCTCTCTCTCTCTCTCTCTCTCTCTCTCTCTCTCTCTCTCTCTCTCTTCTCTCTCTCTCTCTCTCTCTCTCTCTCTCTCTCTCTCTCTCTCTCTCTCAGTCAGTCGGTGATACCAGGTCAGCCTTTTTCTCGGCCATCTGGTCGCGACATGCACCAGGCCATGCGTGCTCACAGCCCACTTTCCCACCGTCTACCTGAAGGAGGCGCTCCTGCTCCCGCTGCCACCTCTCCTGCCGCTTACGCTCCTCATTGGGGTCCCAGACCCAGTGATTAACACGCTTAGCCAAGTTCAACATGGGGGTCTTGTGATGGAAAATCTACATGTTGTTACATTTTGTATTTCTTAACTTTAGTTTACTATTCTGTGTGTGATCAGTGTGATAAAAATGTTTCTGTTGTATTGTGTTGTATATTCTTTATGTATGAATTCTTGTTGTTGTTAGTTCTTGTGATGCAAATCTTTCCTGCCTGCTCAGTTTAAAGAGGTCAACCAAAGTGTAACCTTGGATGTTCCGAGTGATAGCCTCCAGTTGTCAGCCCGTTCCTCTTCCTCTCCTTTGATGTAACTGTTTTTGTATATATAACCCAATCTGACCTCTTTTATATGGGCCTGTTCCTGTGTCCCCTGGGCAGCGGAGGTAATGAAGGGGTCATAAGGCAAGGTGGCAAACCTGTATTTATGACACCTTGAAGAGCTTCAATCAAAGATTACCATCGTGGTAAAACAAAGACTTTTGGTGGGTTGAGGGGGCGGCTCCCCTACAGAGCCCAACCAGAAGTGAATAAGAACTAATAGCCTCTAACCCCCTCGGTGGACTTCTCTCTTGCGAGGCCTTCTGATAGACGCAGGGCGGACTCCCATCTGAGCCTTCAGATTAATATTGTGATGTCTGTGTGTTATTATTTGTTGATGCATGGTTTCAAGTGTTTGTGTTTGTATTAATTCTTTACAATATATATTGTGACCATAATCGTACACAAGTATTGCGAGTCGTTTGTACCATTATCTCATCTGTCTTAGACGCAATATCTGACATAGGAACGGTAGGAACTCCGTAGACAAAGAAATTGCCACGACAATTTGGGGGCTCGTCCGGGATATCTAACCTGAAGATTCTACGAAATATTGCTCCAATACAGGTCTCTAGGTACTGAGTCCCAAAGCTCTACCTTGCCTCCAGGTGACTGTAACCAGCTAATGGGGTCAAGGAAAGGGTGCCTGTGGGGGAATAGAATAAGGGGTTCTTCAGTACGGTTATCAGAGGAAAAAAGAATTCGAGCAGGTGAGATAACAATACTTGTTTAAGCTACTGGAAAATCCGTTAGGTATTACGTATATTACGATTCTAGGTACTGAACGTATATTTGAACGATAGGCCGCGTTCAAGCTCTGTTATTGGACCGGTAGGTACTCCGGATCCCTAGATATACAGTTAGGTACTATTGTATATGTAACAGAAAGGGCAGTAGGAACTCTGTCAAAACGGCAAAGGGAAACCCGTTAAGCGCTATTATGGTCATATATATAAACGAATAGTAATAATAGACATACATTCGGTGTTAAATAAATATATGTATATGTGAAAGTAACAAGGAGGTTCGGTGATATTTGATCAAAAGTAAATAATAATTAATTAGTGTGTGCGGATCTTAAACATGGTGTAACAAATCGGAGAGAACTGCGATAACGGGGCCCGCGCAGGTTATGTTGGAGAAGCATGGTGAAGCGGCTCTGGGAGAGTTTAAAATGCTGGCAATAGACTGGGTTTTCCTTTAAATGGGAGTTTTAGCTTAAACGCTTGAATGAGTTAGAGAGACAGTTATTGGAATCTGACATGAAAAGAGAAGCTTCAAGCCTTTTGGTGTGGCATTTTATTTGTGGGAAAGAGAGGGCCAGGATAGAAAAAAAAATCAGCTAGGGACAGAGAGTGGTAGAGAGTGGTAGGGATTTTTAACCTCAAGTGTCACCCGAGATGTAGAACCGGACCTGGACTGCACCGGCGGACCGCGTGCGAATCCCCCTTCACCTCCACCATATCCCCAAGACACAGCATCATCGGACAATCTCTATCCTGACCTCAAAGAAGATGGGGAAATACCTGCCAGCAGAGCAACAGGAGATCGGCCAGCCGCTCAGAGCCAGGGGAAACCACAACGATCTTTTCCAGCGGCGACGACCACACCGACCAAGCGGGAGCCGTTGCCGACCGATTAAGGAGCCGGAAAATGGCGTTTCTCCCCAACTCAATACGGGGACGGGAAGAATGGCCAATTCCCAATGATCGAAGTACTGAACCCCAAGGATGGCAGTACAGCATACGTTTCCGTGCATGGAGACCCAGTGACATTAAGGACATAGCGGAGAATGGCTACCAGACCCAGCTGCAATGGGGGGAGCGGCCCTTCGCCCATCATTCCTTTGAGTTGTGTCCAACAACACAAGGCATCCATCAGCGAAGTGCGCCAACTTTGTATGTTCAGACTAAACTTCGGTGGGGTCGTATTCAAGCGCGACATTCCGGAAGGGACGAAGCGGATATATGTTTGACTGGGACCAAGGATCTATATTACCGCGGCTGTGGAAGGACTTGTTGAACGGGCCAAGGAGGCGTTCCCATGCTGGTTAGGGACTGGACAGCCATTCGCCCGAATCAAACAACAAGAAGGCGAGAAAGTGGCTGACCTGATGGATCGCGTTGAAAAAGTGTTCAGGATCCATGGTGGAATGCCTGTACCAACCGACCGAGTAGCTCAGACTCCGTACGAAGAGAACCTCACCGCCGTTTTGTGTGACGCGTTGGCCAACGAGATATCAAATTCATACAGACCACACTGCATTGGGGTCGTACCGCAGACTTGATTTGATTTTAAGTCACGCCACCCACGCAGAAAGACCTCTTCATGAAGAAAGATAGCTCGTCAGGGAGTAAAGACAAAGAGGTGACCAAGAAGCTTCACCTCGCCCAAACTGAATGACCTGAAGAATGACCCAACCTTCGAAGCAAACAACAAAAGAGTGACCGGCCAAATGGGAAAAGAATGTCCCAATGGGACGTCGAAGGGCAAGGACCACAATATTGGGAATGTTTTAATTGTGGCGCTGAGGATCATTGGGTGAAAGACTGTCCCCATAAGAGAAACAAAAATTATGGAAGGGCCGAATGGCAGGACGCACCTCCCCGTGAAGTAACAGTAAATCACCCAGGAGGCAAAGGTGGAAGAGAGGGCAGAGGTGGAGGTGGGCATTCGTATTGACGGGACGCGGGAGCAGACCAGGTCCAAGGAGGAGGTGAGAACACCATAACACAAACACAACCAACACACGAAATTGTAGGCTCAGCGTCAAAACGCACACAAGCACCACATTCAAATGATTGTGTATGGTCTCACCAGCCCTTACGGCGATGATCACTCACAGACCAAGCATAGTTGTAAGATGGTAAAGACACAAACATTCCGGTTGTGATTCAGGCGCATACATTCGGTATGTGTCCTCCAAGGAATGGAAAGATGTAACAAAACTGAGTGGTCGCCAGAGTTACGATTGGTGGAGCGGGTGGACACAAGCCTTACGAAAAATTCACGTCCGCGCTCCCCGTACCAAGATGGGCGATAACAACTTAAACATTCATTCATTCTGTCAGACCAATGTCCGACGAACCTGTTGGGAGAGATTTCAATGTGTCGCCTGGGGCTGAGTATCATTTCAGCCGACACGGGCCTGACGGTTATCCTCCGATGCAGGTCCCATGATCCAGCATATCGTGGTGTTCACGCGCACCCTCAGGATTACTTTTATTCATTGGGACTTGCGCAAGAGGGACCGGGGCCAACAAGCTGACATACTGATAACAACGCAACAACATGCATGCAGAACCAGTCCAGAAATACAATACATGCCCCCAATAATGTGATGTACTGCAGGGATGTCTTATGATGGACAATTAGCAGAGGTTCGAGGAATTGTGGAACAACCAACTGTGATACAGCTTGTGTGGATGGGGCAATTGTTGCTCTGGAATGAGAAGTTTTGCATGTTTACCGTAGTGCTGATAAGGAAGTAAAACATATTCTATAGATACCAGGCTCAGCACCACATGTGTCCCTTTGCAAACACCCCGACATGACATGGGATGAATGGCCATGGGCTGTCAGGGGGTGACGCATGTGATTGGATACCCAGACCCGCATGGTCAGAGAGGACATATTTCTCACCTGCAACAGGGTCTGAGACAAGAGCGTGGGTGGAGCTTCCAACACCCGACATCAGTGACAAATGCGTGGTGCTGGGGGGAGACAAGGGGGGAGTCACCAGACTTTTTCACTCCACAGATGACGTGCGATGACCACGTTGGCCTGCGGTTCCACCCACCCTGTGGCTAAAAAGAGATATGATGTGGGCCGCAACCAAATGTGGAGCCCCTAGTGGTGACTCCAAAGATCACATACAGCACCCAAACAACCCAATACAGGCTGCGTCAAAGAGGCGAGTCCGATGTATACACCTGTCTGTTCAACTCATGTGTGAAGCCGTGTCATATCCCGTTGTCCGTTTTCACCATGCTGTTACCCACTATTCCCAGCGCAGAAGGCACGATTGAAGGACAACCTAACCGAATGGAGGTTTGTGTGCAAGATTTAAAAGAAGGTGAAGATGCAGTGCAATCCTAGAACACCAATTGTCCTGACCTCACAACACTATAACACAGGTACCTGGGAATGTAAACTGGTTTTCAGTGTGTCGACTTGGCCCAACGCATTCTTTAGCATACGGTAGATCCAGCGAGCCAATTTTGGTTTGCATTTCAGTTTAGGGTACACATATACATGGACTGGATGCCCAAGGGTATGTGAATCACCGCCGTTTTTTTTCCGCAGCCTGCAACGACAATTAGTCATTTAATATCTACCAGGGGGAAGTACACTGATTCATACGCTAGACGGACCTTCTACTAATTGTATCCCCGATCTGGCGTGTGTGAACAGGAATACGATTATGTTATACAGTTTTTTAGCCAGTCAGGGCCACAAGGCCCAGTATACTAAACCTAACTACAATTTTGTAATTTGCAAAAGTACATTTCCCTGGTCACTCTCACGCCGGACGGCCGGAGGTCCCTTAGCGAGGACAGGATAAAGCAATCCAGAACATGCCTAAACCCCATCACAACAAAGCAATGATGGGCTTTCTTGGGAACAACAGCTCTCTGTAGCAGTGGATACCTGATTATGCAAACCTGACACAACCACTCAAGACATCACACACAGACATGACTGACCCCGGACTGAGCCTCGTGACATGGACACCAGCGCAGACGCTGCTTTTGGGGACCTTAAAAAGCACTTGTGGCTCCACCTATCTTAGGGTTGCCGGAACCAAACGACGCCCTCTCACACAGACTGTGGGGGCGCGAGTGGATACATGACATCGTGTAACTGTTGGCAGGAACATGGGGCAAGATGCGCCCCATTGCATATTACTCATCTAAACTGGACCCGGTGGCAGCAGGTCTACCACACTGTTTGAAGGCCGTGGCAGCGGCGGCAATGGCGGTTGCCGCCAGCAGAGGGCTGGTGGGGTACATGCCATTAACTTTGCTTGTACCCCATGAGGTTTCATCTATTTTGTTAACGCAGAGCACATCACATCTAACAGCATCACGATTCTTGTCATACTATAACGTGTTGCTTGCTATGCCTAACATTACTTTGAAAAGATGTACTGTATTGAACCCAGCAACTTTGCTTCCCACCCCTGAAGATGGGGAACCACACGACTGTGTAGCCACCATTAATGATTGTGCGACAGCCACGCGTGGACCTGACAGACACCCCACGCCACCTGGGAATGATGTAACTGATGTTGACCGGTTCTAGCCGGAAGAATGTGACACAGGTGTGAGTGAAGTGGCTATGCATTGCCACGCAGGACCTGCGTGTGAATCAGCAAGTTACCATCTAACCTTTCAGCCCAGCAGCTGAGCTTGTTCGCCCTTGACCAAGAGCGTGTAAACTTTCAGAGGGTAAGCGAGTTACCATTACACTGACCAGTAGATATGCTTTCGGTGTTGTTCCTGATTTTTGGCACAGCTATGGAAGATGCGAGGTTCCTCAATCCACGGGCCAACGGATTAACCATTCACAATGGGTTGCTACTTGCTACTGCTATCCTTTTAACCCACTGCCATCTCTGTTTGTCGATGTGAGGCACACAGGGCTAAGACTTGGTTCCAGAGGGAATGCTTAGCGACAAGGGGGTTAAGGTGGCTGCCCAGGCCCCGCTGGGCCTCTGCGCTTACAGAGACACAACGTGACACCCACAAGCACGATGCGGATATTGGCGAAGCTCAGACCAAGGCCCTTGGCCGCAGCAGCGTCAACTATGGAAATCAGCTGGTGCAAATTACCGAGGCATGGGCTGTGGTTACGTCCAAATGAAGCGCCATGCTTACCAAATGTTTATTCCCATCTACGCTAATAATGGCACACGGTAGAGACCATGTTCAAAGGGGAATGGTGAATAGATTGGACGGCACTGGTATACACAAGGATTTTCAAACTTGCACAAAGCTTTTGTGCCAAGTGTATTGTGTGCGTCACCCAACAACA
>OLKM01005089.1:0-18514 GCA_900291075.1 Melanogrammus aeglefinus | reverse complement strand
ATAATTAAAACCTTGCACAAAACGTGTAGAAACCACTGTTTAGTGTTGTCCGATGAGCAATCCCCGAATTGAACCCACAGCCGAGTGTGTCTTAGACACACGGCGCTTGCAGTGGCCGCTGCTTTAAAGCCCCAGCCCTGCTCAGAAACCGTCACCTGCTGTCTGTGTTCCAGGGCAACTAGGGTTGTATACGTGGAACGATAAAGACATATTCAGCCTGTCAGTCTACACTTTCCAAAGCCAGACTTCTGCCTCTCCGGTCGAAAAACATCGTACAAGCCCCCCCCGACCCAGGTCACCAGGGTAACCAACCTCTACATCACCAGCAGCCCCCACAGATACAGCGCATGCCCCCTTAGCAGTCTCTCTCTCGCTCTCGCTCTCGCTTCTCTCTCTCGCTCTCTTTTTCTTTTTTCTTTCTTCCCCCCCCCCCGAAGGGTCCTGTGTAGGGATTGGTCGGCCCATGATGGTGTGCGGTGTGTGTAATGATACCTGATGGCAGACTATGCTGCAGAACAAAGGGAAGTAAGAACAGTATCTCATCTGCCGGTGTTGTGTGTGCTGCAACTCCCACGCTTCTGGAAGCAGTTCTGCTTATTTCTAGCAGTTCATCTCTTTACACAGAAGGCTTTGGGCGAGTGTGATATCCCACACCAGGGCTGGGTTTTCGCCCACTGAGTTCAATTCAGATTAAGGATACATTCAGTAACAATAAACGCTGTTTAGATATGGACGATGATAACTAAAAGCTGTGAACTAATGACAGGACACCCTCTCACTTTGGGTTCAGGTGGTATATTTTCTATATTGGCTCATGTTGAATCCTTAAGTTTCAGAGCCTAATAAGCATTGCACTGAAATACTGTGTCTAAGATTGTCTCCCAAAAAAAGGAACCACAAGTACTCAAACTACAGAAAGCCTGTTGGAATTTGAGTGTGCGTGTGTGTGTGTGTCGTGTGTGTGTGTTGTGTGTGTGTGTTGTGTGTGTGTGTGTGTGTGTGTGTGTGTGTGTTGTGTGTGTGTGTGTGTTGTGTGTGGTGTTTTGTGTGTGTGGTGTGTGTGGTGTCAGGTCGATGTGTCTATAGTATGTCTGTCTGTGGGACTACATGTCTAAGCTACTGCTGTGTGCCGCCCCCCGACGCACGCCCACAACGGTAGGTAGTTATCTCAACCCCCCCAGTGGATCTGCCCCGCCTGGCCAGGACATGTGCCTACTCTATCAGTTCGTTAAGTGGGCGTGACATGCTCCATCCTTTTGTAATGTCTTGACGGTCGTCTGCCTCCATAGACATCCTCAGCTTCTCGTGCCTCCCTGGTCATAATGTATTGGACAGCAAGGGCATTCAGAAGACTCGACCTGCTAGTGGGTGGTGCTGGAGAGCCCTGCTGGCCCGCCGTTACCCGCGGACAGTGTTTGCCCTCGGACCGCGGGTGTTGACGGTAATGCGCGTAATCAGCGTCCCGTCACAGCGCCCACTGGGGCCACGGCGCGCCCCTCGATACCACTCATTGATTATCCTCGGGTTGCTGCAATCAAGGGAACGGGAGAGCGAAGGGTTGCGGATTGGGTCACCACTGTTGGAAGAATAAAGAAAATCGTTCTCTAGTTACGTAATACGTTTTTAAGATTTGTTTGAACCATTCCCAGGAAGCCGAGTGGAACGATAGATGTTATTGGTGGACAGACTGCCACCATCAGCAGGGTGGAAGGACGGCGCAGACACAACCTGGAAGGAAATAATATCCAGGTACACGCACACATTTCATGCAGTTATAATAATTATTGTATGGCATAGGGGTTATGGTTAGGTTTTTATGTTGTAGTTCAGTTCTTGTTAAAGCTTCTCTGGTGCCGCACTGGCACAACATATATCCAAGTCAATGGCACATGGTTGGGTAAGTGTTAGTTAGTTTAGCATTATTAAATAATGAGTGATCAATAAAACCTTAACATCAACACCTTTCTGGCTTAGCTAGAGCATTAATTTACCATTATTTACATTTTAATGACTGACGTAATGCATATTATTGCATGAATATTACCGTATGAGCCATATCGGGTTGTATTTTAGTGCTGCATGCAGCACTAAACTAGTATGTTTTATTCTTTCTTTATTATTCTCTACAAACTGGGACCCTACTCTTTCCAAAAATCTTCACCTAGAGGCTCTACTCCAATTTTAAAATGTTTCAGTTAGCTTGGAATAGCGTGCTTCTGTTCAAAGCTATCTACACAAACGCTATGCCATATTAATGCTGAGACTCAAAGGAGTCTTAACAGTAACAGCTTCATCATTTCGTGTTATTATTACTTCAACTATATATGAAGGAATAAGATCATAACATACTTTTCCAAGTTACTACCAACACACGCTCGAACACACTCAGAAAAGCTCAGCTGTTCTATATTTTATCTCACAATGTATTCCAATTTGATCCACATTAGCCTATTTTCTTCACTTATTTCGATTCCAAAACATTTTTTTTTTTTTTAAATGGTGTGCATGTTAACATTGTTTACTCCATTTAGACGCCTATATTTTCAATCATGCAGTTGCAGTTTTTATTTTCCCCACAAGGGGGGGGTGGTTAGTGTACATTTTGGTCCGAAGACTGTTATCGTTTTTTACACATCGTTTTTGATTGCTATATTTCTTTTTTTTTTTTTTAAGGTTTTCGTTCATATTTCATCAGAAACATTTAGTCTTCAATCTCGTGGAGGAGGGCGAAAAAAAAATCCTTCTTGTGCTCAAAAAATAAAAAATTACTTTCTCCGGTGAAGTCATTAAGTATGAGCGGGTGAGGGGGTGAACCGTCTTGACGCCACGCTTCTCTGAGACAGGTCATCTCGGAACACTCTTTCTCGGAGGCCGACAACGACCCCGGCCAAGATGCCCCCCTACTTCCCACCAGGGCCCCTGCCCCCAACATGCCTCCGCCCCCCTTCCTCGCACCCCGCCCCAACGTCAGCACTGCGCCACCGCTCATACCCCCACCCAGTGAGTACACCACCCGCATCCCTTTGACTCAATCACTGAGTCGGCTTGCTGACGCAGTCGTCGTTATGCTTCAACTCTTAAGTTATGTTTGGCAGTTCCATAGTTCTAGAATATAATAATATTTAATCTTTTTCTTTGTTTCTTGCTCTCTCGCTCTTTCTCTCTTTTCTTTTCCAGGGATGCCCATCACAGTACCTCCTCCTGGATTCCAACACCCGCCTACCGGCCCCCCGCCCTCCCTCATGCCCACTATGGATGGGTATGGACTTAGCCGTGTGCCCTGCCCCCCGCCCGCCCCCCCCAGGGCGGCAGTACAACGTGCAGCCTCCTTCCTGTGGCCTCTGTGGGGTGATGTAGGACACGGCTCCAACGTGTGACCATGCCTGTTGTTTTGTGTTGCAGCCACACGGGCGGCTACGACGGGCGCTCTATCCAGCCATATCCCTTTCCTCAAGGTGAGTCCCCGTTGGGTAGTGGTGGCTCCTAACCTCTTTGGGGCTACGGCCCATGTAAGCTTGGCATGCAATCGAAAACCTGGTTAAGTGTTGCCCCGATCTCTACCACCTAGGGCTTTGTGTATTACATTTTGTATCTATTTTCACACACAACACACACACAGCACACAACACACACACACACACACACACACACACACACACACACACACACACACACACACACACACCACACACACACACACACACACACACACACACACACACACAGGTGCGTACCCTCCACCCATGCCAGGGGGTCCGGCTGTCCGTCTTGGCCTCCCTTGATGGAGACAACTCGAAGCAGTGGGACTTCTTACCCTCGTAGGGAAGAGAAGCGGGAGAGAGGAGCGGGAGAGACCCAGGGAAAGGCCCCACGAGCGGGAGAGGGAGAGGGAGCACAGCCCGTCTGCCATGAGCTACACCAGGTACACTCCACTGTTCTGCAAGAGAACTCCAAAGAAACGCCCTGGAGGGAGCACTCCAGTGAAAGATATTGCAGAAAGATGGACCATTGATGTCATTGGTCCGTGATTTGCTTTATGATAAGTGAGTGGAAGAGTTCAGTGGGGAAAAACACTTGTGTCTCTCTCTTCTCTCTCTTCTCTCTCTACCTCTCTCTCTCTCTCTCTCTCTCCTCTCTCTCTCTCTCTCTCTCTCTCTCTCTCTCTCTCTCTCTTTCTCTCTCTCTCTCTCTCTCTCTCTCTCTCTCTTCTCTCTCTCTTTCTCTCTCTCTCTCTCTCTCTCTCTCTCTCTGTCTTTCCCCTCTCCGCTCCCTAGCGACGAGGAGCGGTTCCGTTTCCGTGAGTACCCTCCGAGCGCGAGCGCGGGCTATGGGGAGGCGCCATCGGGAGCGCGCTCCAGCCGAGAGAAGGGAGGACCGGCACAGAGAGAGGAGACACGGGAGAAGGAGGAAGGACGCCACAAAGACTTCACGCAGGTCTGCAGACGCACGGCAAACACGCACGCCGCCCTGCACCACATGGCGCACAGCACAACACAAGCAGTGGCCACTGGCCCTCGGGAGACTCAAACCTCACAACCCCCGGACGCATTAGCTGGGCCTTCCTCGTTTTTTGTTGCAACCACATATCTTGTCCAATGTGAATCTATATAAATCCCTCCCAATCTTTTTTCTGTCGCTCACTCTCCCCCTCCTTTTGCCCCCTCTCGACCACCTCCTCACCCCCCCCCCCACCTCCTCCCCAGCAGCAGCAGCAGGAGGAGGCACGACAGCGAGGAGGGCGACAGCCACCGCAGACACAAACACAAAAAGAGCAAGCGGAGCAAGGAGGGCAAGGAGGCCGGCGAGGAGACGGGCGGGGACCAGGAGAACCAGGAGACCATGGAGTGACCGCAAGCTGCTCCTGTGCCTCCCAAGTCCTCTCTGTATATTCAACCATTCCCTACCCAACCCCATGGCCTGGCTGAGCCTTCATTCTGAGTGGTTTCCTGTTGGCAGGAAGAGAGGAAACTTCCACCGCTGCAGCTCCCTTCCTGCGCTGCAGCAACAGTTTGCGGCGATGATTGCAACGTATTTGGTTGTCCCTTTATTTTTGTTCTGTATGGAAACATCGGCAAGAGTTGTTGACTGATTAAAAGAGCTTTTGATAAGATCCCCGACGCCTGTCAGTTCTTATGCTGCCCAGCTATAAAAAACCTATTGAATGTTTTGCAGGGGTAGCGGACAATATAAAATCACTAGTTTTCCAATCCTCCTTAAATTCTTTTTGATGCTATTTGGATCAGATCTTACGATGTTTACAATATTGATGTATTTTTAAAGGTTTACTTAATATTTGACCTATTTTTTTATAGGTTAAGTATCGGCTACTCAGAAAATCAAGTGAAGGGAGCTGTTATTTGGACATTTCTATGTGGAAACAAGGCAATACAGTTCAGGGGTCTCATTTATAAAACTGCGTGGGATTGTTACTAAAAGTTTTGCGTGCACCAAAAAATATTCTGATTTATGAAACCTGTGGCAACCCGGCCTGAGCCAATTAAGGACCTGGAGAACACCTGTAGAACAGGTGGAGAAGCGGATAGCCTGCTTCTCCACTCATTCTAGGCTCTTCCAGCCATGGAGCTCCTGCACGGAGAGACCGGTCCTCGTGGGTGACGGGATTCCACCCACGAAGTTTGGGACCGTTGATTCCTCCAAGGTTTTTCTTTATTTTGTGTTTTCAGAGACTTTGTGTTATGTTAAGGATTAAACTTGCTTTTTTGGCTTTCCCCCTCGAAATTGTGTCCCGTTTGATTGGGAGGAGGTGGTTCACTGGAGAAGGCGTTTTGCCACAAACCCTGCGTACGCACACCTCTAAGCAATCTTTGTTTTATAAATCACAGGACGCCTACAAGTGTGTGCAGCTGTATCAGCGTCTGGAATGACCCTAATGTGGAGTCTGTTTCTTCGTAGACTTCCAGAGGGTAGGTCAACGTTGTAAGATCTTGGTGTTGGAGCTGGGCCACTGACAGTTCCAGACTGGCTTGAGTTTTTATCCCAGACTCTTTGTCCTGGTCTGAGGTCTTGTCTTTCTTTTGTACAGTGTCTTTTATTGAACCAGAAGGTTTGTTTCTCCTTCATGTCTTGATCCTTCTTGAAAGCCTGGAGGTCAGGCCACTTAGGCTGTAGTTTGTCCTGGCTAACGGGCAGAAGTGTTCTGATATGCCGACCCATCTGTGCTGGGCCTCCTTACAGGTTCCTACGCATTCACTACACCTGCCATTTGCATGGTCCTCCAGCAGTGCCATGGTGCAGCATTACGCACGGGGCTCACCGCTGCATTTATAGGGTTACGGTAATAAGACTGACCAAGAACACCTTCGATAATCAGTTTGTACCCACGTAAAATGTTCTTGAACATAAACCCTTTTTAATACCTGATTTGTCATGAAAAGCATCAAGAGGAACGGACAATAATATATAACGATTGTGATGAGGACTATGTGGCTTGTTTTTCCATACTTGGGATTTAATTGACATTTGATTATGTGTTTACAGTGTCACATAAAAATATTATGCTATTGACACATGCTGGACAGATGCTTTATTCCATGCAGTCGCGCCGTCAGTGGACAGTATGGAATGACGGGATTAAATATAGAGAATTTTCAATTTTTCTTTCGATTCTAAGGAGATGTTTCTGGAGTTATAACTGGGAAATAACGCAGTTGACTTAAATTATTCTGTCTTCAGTCTGACTTCAGTGTTCACCACCGTCTGTGTCGCCAATTCTCCTTTTCCTCCAAACCATTGCGTACGCATTGGGTAGAGTTTGCTCAGGGCTTCGCACATTCTCCCGTCAAGTTCGTTTTTTATGGATCACAACCTTGGCGTGGAAAGTCACGTACGCCACTTTCAGCCCCGTTTTGTGCGTACGCAACGGTTATGAATGAGACCCCAGACTAGTTTCCGATGAGTCTGGGCAACCTACAATCAGGTTGGGTTTCCCTGCAGATACCTTTAGCCAGCAGACGTCTACAAGCTAGAAAGGGGCACATGCAACAAGATTATCTAATGGCGCTTTTCCACTACACCTTTCCAGCGCGACTCGCCTCGAACTCGCCTCGACTCGCCTCGGTTCTTTTTGCGTTTCCACTAGGGAAAGTACCTGGTACCAGGTACTATTTTAGTACCTGCTCTGGTGAGGTTCCAAGCGAGTCAAGCCGGTACTAAAATGTGACGTCGACACACTGCTGGCCGCTGATTGGTCAGAGAGGGTCGTCACTCGTTCTTCATCTTCGGCTTCATACTGCTGTACGGCTTTCCAAAACTCTCCTGTACTTTTCTGCTGTGTTTTGTCTCGCCGCCTGCAGCCTTTTCTGACTATCTTCTTTTGCTTTGTTTGTGACAAAAAGCCACAGAACGAGCAGCAAGTACACCACTGCCTCCATGTCCTCCATTGTTTGTGTTTGTGTTTGTGTCGCGCATAGAACATCCCTTGTGTCACGCAGTTTCGCACCGCCGTGCTATGACGACCCCGCCCACGTTGAGTAGGTACTTTTTGTAATGGAAAAGGAACGTGGCCGAGTCGAGGCGAGCCGAGGCGAGGCGAGTCGAGGCGAGTGGGTCGTGCTGATACCTTTAGCCAGCAGACGTCTACAAGCTAGAAAGGGGCACATGCAACAAGATTATCTAACATTTCCCCACAGTCATCAGTAATTTTACCGAACACTGAGGCCCACATAACATGATAATAGATCAACATCATAAATAATTTATAATCAGCGCACGGCATACAATCTGTCACATTTAGGCAAACACATAGTTTACAGCTTAAAGTAAAGGTAAAACAATCTAAACATTCAAATTCAGTCAGCAATTCATTTTAGAAAGAAATTGAATTTTTGGATAATACTGGGGAAATACTTTCCAGATTCCTTAATTCAAGCTTCCTTAATACATGGTAAGCTCAAAAAACGTGGTTGTGATGTAATGAAATTGGAAAATTCCCCATCAGAGTGTTACTTATAAACAGTCATTAACATCTTTATCTCAGCCTATTTAACTTTCTCTTCATAACTTTCTTATTCCTGACAGAACTGTTTTTTTTCTTTTATGCATATTCTCTATCAAACCATCTCTAATATGCATGAAAGGCACATTACTTTACGTTAGAACAAACCAGTGAACAGTACAATTTCAACTTTTCATTTTTAACCCTGGAAGGCTCACTTAAGGATAAAGTCAGTTAACTTCTGTGGCAGTTTAATCTGCCGGTGGGGTCTCTCCTGCTTGGGTGTGAGAGGCTCGGTCCTGATCCCCTCACTGTGAGTCTGAGTCAGAGATTCTGCCCCGGACTCTGCAGCCTGTTTATTTCCCTGCCCCTCCTTCTCAGTCCATGTCATTTGTGTTTTGTCAGTTGTTTGTGGAGCAATGTCCTCAGTGTAGTACTTTTTCACGAATGTTGTATTTCTACAGTATGTAGCTCCACTTGGTGATTTGACAACCACGTTGTTACCGTCCTTGCTGATTACCTTATGTGGTGTCTTGTTGAATGTAGCGGAGAATTTGTCCACCTTATCTTGTTTCAGTAGCACCTGGTCTCCAACTGTCACCTCCGAGTGTTTTGCTTTTTTCTTGTTGTCGGTGTAGATCTTTGATCTTCCTTTCCTTTCAGCATCTATGTCTCTCGTCTCTAGATCTCTTTGTGGTGTTCTTTATGTCAGGGAGCTTTCCTCCTTTTTTTCCTTTTGAAGAGTAGCTCTGCCAGGCTTTTTCCAGTCGTGGAGTGGTCAATAGATCGGTAGACTGTGACGTACTTCCGGAGCTCTCTCTTCCAGTCCAATCCCTCAGACTGTGCAATGCGTATCCTTTTCATCAGCAACGCATTTTGTCTCTCCACCTCACCATTGGCCTGTGCCCACTTTGGCGTCGTTTTCACATGCAGTATTCCGTTGTCCTCACAGTATGTCCGGAACTGTGAAGATATGAACTGTGGGCCACAATCAGATCTGATGGTGATCGGGAGACCATGACGACTGAAAATGTTCTCCAGACTGTCTATCACCTTGTCTGTGGTGGTTGATTGCAAGATCTCATATTCATAATAATTGCTATAATAATCTACAATTACCAGAATAGAATGTCCTGTTGGTAATGGGCCTAGTAGGTCGGTGGCAACATCTTGCCATGGCCCATCTGGTAATGCTGTCGGGCTTAGTGGTTCAGGCAAATCAGGCTGTGAGACTACCTGGCAACCGTGACAGGACTTCACATGTCTCTTTGCCGCCCGATCCATTCCTGGCCACCATACTTTACTCCTGAGGTGCTGCTTTGTACCCACTATGCCCAAATGTCCCTCATGGGCTAAAGTTAGAGCCCTGGCTCTCAGGGTTTGTGGTAAAACGATGCGTGTCCCTCTCAACACTAATTGTCCAATCACACACAACTCATATGCTATTAGTGCATATGTCTGGCACTTGTCAAAACAGCCGCTCTGTACAGCATTTCTCACCCCTCTCAGTTCATCATCAGCTGCTGAAGCCTCCTCGACTTCTCTTGTAGTCAGTGCTCTGGGAGTGGCGCTTGTAGCGACCAACCTCACGTATTCCTCTGCTCCATGTTCATGAGTCTGTTCTGTGGCACTGTTTCCCAGCAGCCGTGATAGGGGATCTGCAATATTGTCTTTCCCTGGAATATAAACCACTCTAAAATCATATGGTTGAAGTCTCAGAACCCACCTTTCAACACGTGCACATGGCTTGGATGTGGGACTGTAGATCCTCCAACGCTTTGTGATCAGTCACCAAGTCAAACTTTTTCCCATATATGTAGGGGTGCAGTCTCTCGCAGGCCCAGACTAGGGCAAGCGCCTCACGCTCAGTCTGTGAATATCTCCTTTCACAGTCTGTGAGACTTCTGCTCACATAGCATATTGGTACCATTCCCCGTTGTTGTTCTTGCACTAGCACAGCGCCTATGCCAACTGGTCCTGCATCTGCTATGACTTTGGTGGGAGCATCCTTGTCAAAATATGCCAGAGTACCAGCCTCAACTAGTTTTTTCTTCAGTACTTGAAAAGCTTGTTTCTGCTCCGGCCCGAAATCGAATGGTGTGTCTTTTTTAGTGAGTCTGCGCAGCGGCTCTGATATGCTGGCAAACTGGGGTATGAACCGGCTGCTGTAGCCAGCTAAACCGAGGGAGCTGCGTACCTCTGTTGCATTTTCAGGTTCCCGGGCCGCCGCTACAGCTCTCACTCTTTCCGTTGTGGGGCCGATGCCCTTCTGGGACAGTAATATGCCCATGAAGATCAGCTTATCCATGTTGAACTGACATTTATCTGCATTTAATGTCAGGCCGCACCTCTCCAGCCTAAACAGAACTGTATGCAACCGTTGATCATGGGCTTCCTGGTCAGGGGCATGGACGATGATCAGAAATATTTTCCACCCCCTCGATGCCCGTCAAGGCTGTTGCAATTTCATGTTGATATTGTTCGCTTGCTGAGGAAACACCAAATATGAGTCTTTTGTACCTGAATGTACCGCTGTGGACAGCAAACGTGGTGATACCTCTTGACTCTTGGCGTGAGCTCTAGCTGGTGGTATCCCCATTTAAGATCCAGTTTGCTGAAAATGGTTGATCCATTCATTCCCTTTGTAACAGCTCATCCACCGTGGGAATTGGATGTCTCTCTCTGATGATAGCTGCATTTGCTCTCCGCATGTCGAAACACATCCTGATGTCGTCCTCCGCTGCTTTAGGAGCAACCACGTCCGGGTTCAACCACGGTGTGGGTCCGTCCACTCTTTCAATAATGTCCATTGTTAGCAATTGGTTTATTTTTTTCTGTCCACCGCCTCTCTTAGGTGAAACGGCACACGTCTCAAAGGCTGTGCCACAGGTGTTACTCTCTCATCAATGTGCAGACTTATCTGTTTAGTGTTCAGTTTTCCGACCCCTTGGAACAGCTTTGAATATTGTCTCTGAATTTCTGCTTTGATGTCAGTCACAGTGGCAATGTTCGCACCAACTCTCAGTACTCTAAGCTTGATAGCAGTTTCCTTGCTGAGTAATGGCTCTCCATGCCCCTGAATTACTGTGAACTCGGCCTCTGTGTTACGTTTTCCTATGCTTATTTGGCACTTGAACACACCTTTTACTGGTATAGGCACTTTGGAAGTGTAGGGGTACAGGGGTCTACCAGTTGCCTTGGAAGACACACATTTTACTCTTTTACTCTTTAACATCTCCCATGTGTCTTCATCCACTATGTTACTTGATGCACCTGAGTCAATTAACATGAGCAGATCTACTCCACCAACATTAAATGTCACTCTCTCAGTGTTTGAGTAATCTCTCATTACAAATGCATAGTCTCTGTCCTGGGTCTCTGTTTCAACACATCTCACTGTTTGCTTGTTATTACCTTTTGACTTGCACATTTTGGCAAAGTGGTCTCTTCCGTTGCACTTTCTGCATGTTTGTCCTTTTGCTGGACAGGCAGGATCCTTGGCAAAGTGACCTCCACGTCCACATCTGAAGCACACTTTCTCTTTCTCCTCTCCGTGGTCTTTTATTTTTTTCCGATGGAACTTTCCCCCTTTCTTGTAAACATGGTGTACTGTCTCACCGCCTTCCGCGCCGACGTTGTCGCTCACCTTCATCGCAGCCATTTGCATCTCCACTCGCTCACACTGCGCTGCGATCTCCAGGACGCGGGCAAGCGTCAGGTTGGCTTCCTCCAGCAACTTTCTTCTCACATAATCCGACGTGCATCTGCTCAGCACTGCATCTCTGATTTGGTTCTCCGTGTCTGCAGCGAATGCACAGTCTCTAGCAGCCTGGCGTAATCTGGTTACAATTCTGCTACTGTACCGTCTTTCCCGGTTTCTTGCGTTGTCTGGTAGAAAGGATTGGGCGGGCGAAGGCAGTGTTTACTTGCGGTACAAAGTAGGCGTTCAGCGCCGCAACCCGCTGCATCATACTCCGTCGGTCCTCCCCGTATCAGGCAGAACTGCGGAATACATCTTGTACATCCCGTACCGGCGTGGTGTTAGAAGCAAAGCCCGTCGTCGTTGTTGTCTCACCGAAGCTTCCGCGTCATCCACCAGAATCAAGCCTTTCCCGTCCGCATACAGCTGGAATTCGGTCAGCCATCTTGTCCACCGCGGGCAAAGCGTGGCAGGCTCGGTGTAACAGTCAAACTTCGGCAACAGGTTGTCCATCTCCGCCAACGACCTAACTTTACTTTTCAGATTTAACTATAAGTCGACTGTCGTCATCCTCGTCGCCATTGTTCGATACTGACTTTGCATTGGAAACCAATTGATTTAACTTCCGGCTCGGCCTTTCCAGCGACCAGCTTTATTGAACTACTGCTCTGCCATGTCTCAGTACTGTTCTCCCGCCTGTTCACATACACAATTGTCTCCTGTCAATGACCTCATTCAGTACACGACACATTGGTGTGTTGATAGGAAGTCCAGATACTTTATGTTTCTTTCTCTTTCCTTTTTCTTTCTCATTCTTTCTCTCTCAATACATGTGACTGGTGGCTTTACTAAGTGTGAAACCAAAACTATTTCAACAAAACTATTTAATCGCCATAGACGAGAGCAGGAAGCAGAAACACCCAACACGTCTCTCAGGGCCGGTGTTGTGCCGTCGTATGCACCCTTGTCGTGAAAAGCACCCCCTCGCGAGAGCGCGCTTGAGCCGCTCCGCTGTTGGAAAAGTGAAGCAATTCGCCTCAATATCGCAAACAAACACTGGGGGAAATGCTGCCTAGTGATTTAATGATTTGTGAAGGGAAAATAAGGGAATGGCATTGGTTCGCAGGAGTTATTGAGCTCTAATACTCAGTATAAAATATATAAAAATTAATATAAAATTTACATGTGTTCAAATGCAATAAAAACAGGTGAGAGTCATAGAGGAGGCTTAGATCTTCTGTTCTGTGCTGAAAATCACCCCCTCGCAGGAGCGGTCAGGCGCGCTCCCGCGAGGGGGTGCTTTTCACGGCAAGGGTGCATACGACGGCGCAACACCGGTGTTGTGCCCAAAAGTGATCGTCTGCCAGAATCTGATTTGTGGCCGCGGGAGCGCACACAGCAGCCCGGTTGAGGCGCGTAGTGCTATAAAACGTCTGATTTTCTTTAGATTAAACGGTCAAAATATTGCATTATACACACTCAACTGTACAGTCCGCAATTATAGCAAAGGTATGTGTCTTATAAAGTTTAACATTTGTTACGTAATTATCACAACTGTGGCCAAAAGAAGTGTAGTTTGTAGCGAAATAAGGAAAGGCAATTACGTGATAGACATGTCTCTACAGTAGGCCCTATGTGCTTGGTATGTCTGATGCCTTTGTTTAGCCCTGTCTTTGGAAATTATACTATAATGAATGTGTTTTATGGGTGTGTTTTCAATAAAGAAATGATCACTTTTGCAATGATCCTCGTGACTCTGCGTTGTTTTTTATCTGACCTGGGCCCTACGTAGTATTTGCTTAGGCTACCATGTTTGGATGTGTTTTGTATATCTAATATTATTGTTTATGCCTACTATTAAAATAACAAACAGTTTTCACCTGCCAAAAATTGATTGGAGGCTAAATGCAGTTACTGATTGGTTATTTCTGCCAAAATATGACTTGATCTCATTCATGAGCTTCATAATATAAACAGCGTCTTGCTGTTTCACTTGCATGAAAGTTGACAAACACTTGGTTTTCCTCCTCTTGCCCACATACCACTTTTGCATTGAGGGATTGAGGCGTGCCTCACGGATTACAATTGTCCATCTGTAATGAGTCAAATAAATTCGAGTTGTAAGCCATTAATGTATTGATGAAAGTGGTTAATATTTGAATCAGTTTCACTGTAAAATTTACATAGACATTGTATATTTTTTCACGGCAGCGTATTGCTGCCATGCCAGGAAAAAAAACGGATCAGTAGGCTATCATGTTATAACGTGATAACCGTTTTATGTTATAAGAAGAAACGTTTGATGTTATAACAAGAAACTATCATGTTATAATGTGAAACGTTTTGTTATAACAAGAAACTAACGTTTCACGTTATAACATGATAGTTTCTTCTTATAACGTGAAACGTTTCACGAACGTTTCACGTTACAAGAAACTATCGTGAAACGTTTTATGTTATAACAAGAAACTCATGTTATAACGTGAAAAGTTTTATGTTATAACAAGAAGCTATCATGTTATAACGTGAAACGTTTTATGTTAGAACAAGAAACTATCACGTTATAACATCCCTGGCGTGGCTGCAATACGCTGCCTTATGTTTTAATCTAAACTTCATCCAATTAAAAAGGTATGTACAATAAAATTAAACATAAAAAAAAAAGATTTTGATCAGAATCCAAAATCAGGTGGAGGTACCTATTTTTAAAACCATTTGAGCGTGCGTGCGCCTGTCTATAGATTTTAAGACTGTTTAGTATCCGTAGGGACTCTGCTGTAATTCATGGGTCTACTACAAACAAGGTGTATTTAAAAGGGACTATTTATGATGCCCAGCGTAAAGGTACATTAAACTCACCTTGCACTTCAAAGTTCTTAGCCTTATCGGTTAGGGTTACTTTTTTGGGTTATTGTAAACCCAGTGGGAAAGTTCCATCCTTTTTGAAAAGAGAGTATTGCTCAAACAGAGTTACACGAACGTGACTCTTAGGTGTTTATTTTATGAAGCTCATAGAATGAGACCAAGTCATATTTAGGAGAAATACCTTTCCAGTTAACTGCATTTAGCCTCCAATCAATTTTTTGGCAGGTGAAAACTGTTTGTTATTTTAATAGTAGGCATGCCATAAACAATAATATTAGACGTATTATTAGTCTCTCTCTCTCTCTCTCTCTTCTCTCTCTCTCGCTCTCTCTCTCTCTCTCTCTCTCTCTCTCTCTCTCTCTCTCTCTCTCTCTCTCTCTATATATATATATAGCTAAATATGACCACTTCAACTGCCATTTTGAAAGAAATACTAACAAATTCATATCATTCAAATCCTATCTGTTGCAATTTTTTCCAAGCGTTTTAATAAAAATGTGTGAGTAGAACAACTTTCCAGATGTTCTGGTACCACACGACAAGGGTCCAAAAACGTGGTGAGGGCTTTTTATTCTAGATTTTTTTCGGCAGATTGATAATGCATTTTTTCAATCAAATCATACCTTTAAAATATTAACTTTCTAAAAAAGTAATGCAATCAAGGTTCAAAACAAAGAAAAATGCCAACTTGTTACCACAGGTGATGATCTTTAGCGTGCACATGTTGTTCATCAATCCACCTAGCTAGCAGTTAAAATGAATGCACACCCGAACATACACTCTCCAACAGAGGCAGCTCCCCTCCCCAACTAGTTATGGCAATGTTTAAGAGCAGAACACAGCGTTTATGGAATTAAGTGTCATCCTCCATCCATTTTTTTGTGGTTCTGGAGCCTTGCGATGAAATTCGTCATTGTACATGTAATGTGCCTTGAATGACAATAAGTTTGTCTAAGTCTATAGTCTAAGTTCTCATTTATGTGTGAATAGGGAGTCCAGAACAGTTGAATTTCAGAGAGCCCCCTTGTTGTTGCCAGTGTTCATCGACTTCAATATGAATATGTCACCAGCAGCATTTGATGTGTCTGTGGATTAGATTAGGGGGTGACGTCGGATATACACACATGTGGACAGCTGTGGTGTATTATATCGCTCCCTTCGCTCTATTATTACAGTTGAATCTATTTTGTGTTGCCATTCTGCTCATAAAACATTGCCGATACAACGACAACTATATCAAGAGTGTAAAACCATTTGATGACTTGTTTGACATTGGGGTCATTTCATTGACCGTTTTGCTGCTACTATGGCGCCTGTTGTAGGACTAATGTTGTGTCAATGATAAGACTATATGCATGTCTCATGTCTGCTATATGTGCTATGGGCCTTTTTTTGATGCGACGAAAACTTTTTCAAGTGAGAGAATCGCTTTTGACCACAATGTGTTTGCTGAGCTTAAACTTGGTGCCTTTTGTTATAAAAAGATTTTGGCTTCACATCCCTGGTGATGGGGTCTTAAAAAACTTGACTCGCTTAGTAACATGTTTCGATTCAAAGTGAAATGATGTGAAATCCAGTCAGATATAAAAAACGCTTATGCGTCCACGCGTGCAAAAATGATTATAGTCATACAAACCCGCTAAAATTCAATTATAGTGGGGTCAGATCTTAATTTCTGATGCTATTTTCATGCTATGGAGTTATGTCATCATCAGTTTCCCGTTAAAACCAATAGCTCACGTAATATTCTCTTGCTGCCATTCGTTGGACCTTCAAGGTACTAAAGCGACCCAGGAAAGGAGTATGGAGGACGACATTTAAGCCCTAGACAGGACCATGGGCTGCCCCACACCACACCCAACAGCAATACACCAAAGATCCTGCGCTCTTCGGCTCCTTGTGTGTTGTGAAACTACACTTACTTTCAGACAAGGTTGTAATATTGTTACATATGCAGCCACAGAGACCTGTTTCTCACTTACTCAAATTCAAGCGCTTACCCCTTTTGCAAATTCAATCGTCAATGCACATCAATTTATTGTCAAGCATACATTTCTAAGGCTTTCATACTTTTTGGACGATGTTGTGATGACATCTCTTGACATCGCCAGGATGTGCAACGTCCTACTAACCGATTATTTAAGGACGTTGGCTATGATGTAATGACAATTTTATTGGTGTGGTTCTTTCGTTCTGACGTCATACATGGAACATCACTTTCACTAACCATTCATGTTTTGTCACACACAGTACAATAACAAAACTTGAGAAGTAAAAAAAAACAAAAAAAAAAACATAACTAAAATAGAATGTATATATAAAATTCGGCTAAATTGTGCAACATGGTATCAATAAAAGGGGAAACAACTGCACAATATCTTTTTCAAGCGCATCAATAACATGCAACATATTCCTTTGTCAATCAAAAGGACATTACTCAGATGTTAGTTGGCTCAAATGGCCTTCCATCCTTAGTGTGTTTATAGAGCGTAGCATCCAATTCCGTTCCTGTTTGCTCGGTCTTGGGTGTGAGGCGGCCACTTTTTTGAACATGAATGATGGTCTGCATTCACTGACTGAGGTCAGCTCAAAGTTATTATTTTCCTATCATCAATATATGCGGATCACGTGTTTCAGAAGGCTGATACTGCAACATTACACCCACTTGCAGTGCAGGAGAACCATTCAATTCACATAATTTAATCGCATTGAATGAGGGATAAATTATTGAGATTGTAGGACACTTTGAGCCATGGAGGCCTATCTATGCCAACAAATGATAATTTCATTCGAGCCTGAGTATGCCTTAATATTTGTTGCTGTACATCGGTGGCCAAGTCACCCTCAAGTTGGAAAGATTGGCATCTGTTGAGCACGATGATGTTGAACAATGAACTGATGGAAGGGTCTGACGATAGCGGAGACTTTTTAAGGCCGTTGGAACGTGTTCTGTTGTCGCTGAATGTATTTCCATGTTCCGGGATAGAAACAGGAAAATACTATTATAGAAAAATGTGGAATGTAAATGTAGCAGAGATAGAGGAGGTGTGGTGGACGAGGAAGGATAGAAAACAAAACTAAAGGCCATATTCTCAGACCGACATCAAACTGTCTGTTGTATATTTCTATCAAGAGTGATGAGATCTGGCCACAAGCAAGTGGGGCTGTGACGGCACTGTCTGGCTCCTCTCACGACCATGAGATGGAAAACCTGTGTTTGTTACACTGGCTAACAAAACCATAGTAGAGTGAAGCCGTTCATTACGGTGTGGTGCGCCCTTCCCTCTCCCTCATGAAGGGCATAGCTCTGGCTGCTGAAAGGTTTCAATTGTGATTTAATTCTTCTCATGAACGAATGTGTAAGAGTGTGGAACAGGTGAGGGTCCTCCCCCAACCAGTAATTGTTACTTCGATTAAAGCCATAACCACCACGGTTTTGAAGCTTTTCCGTGTATTAAGGGAAGACATACATTTTTTATCATTACACAGATGGTATATATCATCACACTATGTTTTGTATTAAGTCACATTGTTATTCAACTGTTTATTGCCTATATTGTGTTACATATCTTAGAAAAGCATTCTGCCAACATTTGTAAATTGCACTTTATGGAGATATTATGAATTAAAAAGGCACTGATTTTTTGGACTTATAGCGACTATTAAACTACTCTATTTCTAGGTAGACGAATATGTAATATAGTTTGTTATTCATAGCACTGTTGTGCCAAGAGGATTCTCTAATCGTTTTTGTTAAGTGGTACCACGGGTTGGCGAACAATCATTCGGGTAGTTCGTTTTCCTGTGGTGCCGGCTGAGTCCACACTCTCATAGATTTGCGACTTCACTGTTTCTCCGTTTGTAGGCTGCGAATCGCTCCTTGCGAAGGTATAAGGCAGTGACAGTGTTTAGCCAGAATATAGATTGAGGGCTGCTCTTAACATTGATCATTGATCCGGCGATTTCCTGACAATCAGGGACGTCTCTTCCGTGGT
>OLKM01005088.1:0-18520 GCA_900291075.1 Melanogrammus aeglefinus | reverse complement strand
CCTCTTTGTTCCTGCTGCCCCGCAAGCACCCGACATGCCAATCTCTGTACTTGTCTAACCCACCCCACCTTCTAATGACCTGTCTGCTGTACTGTTCTAACTCGACCTCCTCCTAATGACGTGTCTTTGTACATGTCTACACCCTACCTGCTATCTTACCATGACCCATGTCTTTGTACTGTTAAACCCCTACCTGCTCCTTAATGACCTGTTGTCTGTTAACCCCTACGGCGTCATCGATCTTTCCTCTAATGTACCTTGGTCTGTACTGTCTAACTCTAGTCTGCGCCTTCGCTTAATGACCTGTCTCTGCTACTGCTAACCCCTATCTGCTCCTTAATGACCTGTCTCTTGTACTGTCGTCCAATCCCAGGGGTCGGGGCATATTTTTTATCAGTGGGCCATACTGACGATTCCCGTAAATGTTTAAGAAATTGGCAAGGGCCACCACATCGCACAGCGCAGGTTTTGGAAAATATACATAGGTTTTAACATCGGAAATTCTATAACAGCTGCTAAATTACGTTGATTATAATCTCATTACCGTCAAGGTGTCAGATTATTGGTGGGTTTTTCGATTTCGTGTCTATCTCTCATCAGCCCCCTTTTTACAATATAGGTCACCTACATTTGAATCATTTAGGATTACTCTTAAATATTACAATTAACTACTCTGACTACACTATGATTTCAGTGAGACTGTTTCTTTTTGTGTAACAGATCTTACATCATTCATGAAGAAATATTCTTTTTTCTTTTTATTTATTTACTTCCAACCAAGCTAATTTCATTGCAAAATCATGCAGGCAACAACTTTCTTTCAGTGCTTCTTGTGAAGGGAGCAGAGAGAAGAAACCATTCTTCAATTCTTCATCACGTTGTTCAATCTCGACTTTTTTTATCTTCACTCTACGCCTCTTGATCAAACAACTATTTAGTCCGGCTCGAAGTAACAGACTTTGGAGCACTTTTTTCAAAACTAGACTTTTATGTCAGGGAGCATCTATGCGATACAGCTGTCTTCACCCATAACATGTCTTTTCAAACAACGATCGCGCTCCTGTAGAAACGATCTCTGCTTGTGTTTTGCTATCTTATGAGCCATGCATGTAACAAGAGATATACTTTTGTGCATTGTTCTCTTGTATGGGCCCGTGACACTTGCATTCACAAAAAATATCTCTGACGGGCGGTGTATAATCAAGAGCGACAATTTTACCACGGCTTCCATCTTTGATTCTCTCTCCGCGAACGATAAGGTTGTGCATATATTTGGCATGTCTTTCGTCGAAAAATGTCTCTTTAATTATATATTTCTTTGTAAACAGCCAATTGCATTGCTTTCGAGGATATATCGGCACAGCCTATGACCCCATATGAGTTACAAAATAATTTAAGAAGTCCACTCTGTACTAAAAAACAACATTCCGAATACAACTTTCCTTTTCCACAGCAGACTCATCCTGACGACATCAAACACTGCAAGAAAGAGTCGAGGAAGCGCATTTTCACCCAACGGGTCTGACATTTAAAATAACGCGCACCTCTGTTGCAATCAGATGGTATAAGCTATGTTCTAAACTCAGAAAGTTGCATTCTATACTCGCGGGATTTTTTCTTTATTTTTTCTTTTCATCTCTCTGTGGAACTGCCAGTTCGGGCCGGATTGAAACAGCCCGCAGCCGGGTGTGGCCCGCGGGCCGTCCAAATGCCCATGGTGTGGTCTAGCCCCTATCTGCTCCTTAATGACTGTCTCTGTACTGTCTAACCCTACCTGCTCTTAATGACCGTCCCTCGGTCTGTCTAACCCCTACTCTCCTGTAATCGACCTGTCTCTGTACTGTCTAACCCCTACCTGCTCCTTAATGACCTGTCCTGTACTGTTACGTCCCTACCTGCTCTTAGCGACGCTGTCCCTGTAACTGTCTAACCCTAACCTGCTCCTTAAGGACCTGTCTCTGTATTCTGTTCTATTCCTAACCTGTCCTAATGACCTGTTCTGTACTGTCTAAAAACTACCTGCTCCTTAATGACCTGTCCCTGTACTGTCTAACCCTAACCTGCTCCAGAATGTTTTGAGAGAAATGTATGAATGACCTCTATCCTTCATTCATTGTTAGCCAATCTTATCAATTAATTCTATTTTGATCCTGGCTAAAGGTCAATCAATAAAATTCCTCCTCACCTGAACACCAGGGCACTGCTCTTACCTTCAGCTCCCAACCCTGACCATCCCAAACAATCCCAACACCAGCTGAAGCCCAGTTGAAGCATTTTACATCATGCTTTCTTTTATGACGTGTTATGGTGCTCATTTATCTAGGTAATGCGCTTTTTTGAAATTAGAAAGCATTAAACAAACTTTTTATGCCAGTTTTATGCAAGTTATATGCCCATGTGCCACCTTATCGTATAACTAAATGGAGTATAGGTATGCAATAATGTCATATACTTTACATGTGGGGCCGCAAAAAAGAAATTTAGTCAGCCACCAAATTGTGCAAGTTCTCGGCCCACTTAAAAGTTATCTGAGAGAACGGGCCTGTAATTCATAGGTAAAAAACCTCAGCTATGATAGACAAAATGAAAAAAAAATCCAGAAAATCACATTGTCATTTTCTCAGAATTTATTTGCCAAATTATGGTGGAAAAATAAGTAATTTGGCGATCACCTACAAAACCAAGCAAAAGAATTTCCTGGCTATGTCACAATGACTGTAACTTTCTTTTAAAGCGGGTCCTACTGAGTCCACCTCCCGTCGTTTACCTGTATTAATGGCAACCATTGTTATGAACTCGGACACACTTTACAGGGCATAAAGACACCTGTCCACACACCTCTTCAAAACAGTCACACTAGTAAGGAATCCAACATCCAACTATGGCCAGACCAAAGACGCTGTCATACAGGACAAACCAAGAAACACAATTGTTAGACCTGCACCAGCGCTGAGATCTGAATCTGCAATAGGTACGGGAGCTTTGGTGTGAAGAAATTCAAACTGTTGGGGAGCAATTATGAGGAAATGGAAGTACATACAAGACATTTGGATAAATGATCTTCCTCGTCTGGGCTCTCAGCGCAAGATCTCACCCACGTGTGGGGTCAAAATGATCAGAACGGTGAAAACGGTGAAACAAAAATCCCAAGAACCCACACGGGGGGACCTAGTGAATGACCTCCAGAGAGCATGGGACCCAAAGTAACAAAGGCCATACTAAAACACACTACGCCGCCCAGCGGACCTCAATATGCCTACAATGCCAGACGTTCCCTGCTAAAGCAGTGCATGTAGCGGGCCCCGTTTGAAGTTTGCTAGACGAGAGCATTTGGATGATCCAAGAACCGGATTGGGAGAATGTCATCTGGTCAGAGATGAAGACCACAAAATATAACATTTTTGGTAAAACTCAACTCGTCGTGTTTGGAGGAGAAAGAATGCTGAGTTGCAGTGCCAAAGAACACCATTCCATAACAGTGAAGAATCGGGTGGAAACATCATGCTTTGGGGCTGTTTTTCTGCCAATGGACCAGGACGTCTGATCCGTAGTGCAGAAACAATGAATGGGCCCATGTATCGTGCAGATTTTGAGTGAAAACCCTCCTTCACCATCGAGCGAAGAGCACTGAAGATGAAAGGTGGCTGGGGTAATCTTGCAGGGAGACATTGACCCTCGCAACACAGATACCGCCCCGGGCACGAAGGATGACTTCGTAACAGAAAAGCATTTCAAGTCCTGGAGTGGCCTTAAAGCCAGTCTCCAGATCTCAACCCCAATCAGAAAATCTTAGGAGGGAGTTGGCAAGTCTGTGATGCCAGCGAAGGCCCATAACCATCATTGCTCTAGAGGAATCTGAATGGAGGAATGGGCCACAATACCAGCAGCAGTGTTGTGAAAACCGTTGTAAGACTTTAGCGAAAACGTTTTTGACGCCTCTGTCATATGCCTACAAAGGGCATGTACAAAAGATTTGAGAAATGACCTTTTGTTCCTTGACCAATCATACTCCTCATTTTCCACCATATCATTTGTCAATAAATTCTTTAAAAATCAGACAATGGATTTTCTAGACTCTTTTTTTTTCATTTTGTCTTCATTAGCTGAGTTTATAACCTATAATTGAAATTACAGGCCTTCTTGCATCTTTTTAATGGGAGTAACTTGCGACAATTGGTGGCTGGACTAAATACTTTTTGCCCACTGTATGTATGTCGTATATATATATATATATATATATATATATATAATATATAATATATATATAATAAATATATATAGTATGTATATGATATATATAGGGCAATGTATCTGGCCAAATATACTGTATGTGACCCACTTTTAATATATGACTATTAATCCTGTTGATCCACAAGCAGAACAGTACTACCCTTATTTAGGCATTGTCATGTAGAGTTGAGTCATCATGGACCCATATACTTCCTGTCATGGTCCGTTGCCAAGTACTGCTGAACGCAACGGACACCATATAACTCCTTCATGTCCATGCCCAGTACTGCTGAACTTTGAGCTTTCATTTTCCAGTCTTATTTCAGACAGTCTTTGAGTCACAGAAAACAAGATCTAATGTGCGATGCCTCAAACTATTTGAAATACATTTTGTTTCCCCAACGTGTTTTTTCAACGTTTTCCACCAGATTTATCAGTTCTCTCTCTAACCCTCTAACATCAGTCGATTAAGGTTCAGTGTCGGTTTATGAAATGATTTTGTATGTTTGCAACTTTAGAGTTATGTTTAAAAAAGGCAGTAAGATCTAGTCAATCTTATCAGCTCTGCCGTGGTTCTCAGTTTAAAACGTCTTTTTTATGTTTGCCTTTTCTATGGTTTATTGCAGTGGATCTCAACTGGTCCTCAGGGTAGCCTCAGGACCAGTGAGAACCAGTTGAGGCTAGCCTCTGGAGCAGTTGAGAACCAGTTGAGGCTAGCCTGTGGACCAGTTGAGAACCAGTTGAGGCTAGCCTCTGGACCCTCATGTATCATTAGTCTTTAAGTCAACTCCCAAAAAAAGTATTTACTAGGGGCGACCTCAAATCTTTGCCGACCCACAGCAAGACATTCCTATGGGTTAACCGCTACCTAAGAGTGATTGCGGTGTTATTCAAATGAAAAGAATAAAACAGCACACCTGCCACTGGTTGGGTCATAATGTTTTATATTAATTACAGTACATTATAATTATTATTATATATTTCTATTTTATAATAACTATTGCGAATCGTAGAGTATATTTTCTTCCCAATTAATTGACATGAACGGATGCGCACGTTGTCATCATATTGTGAAAGGTGAATTTGTTGGTAGAGGTGTTTATCGTTACCTAAATAGATCTTGTCGTGGGATGAAGATTTCATTATCTTGACCTTTGCCTATAATCAAACGAGCGACACTCCTAGTACAAAAAGGCGTTACTGAAGGTGGCACTACTGTCATCGCTGAACGCGGTGTCGCCCCCACATGGCGGATTAAATGCATTGCACCAAAAAAGACTTGAACAAGAAGAACTCAAAGGGCATATCTCTTTCACTCATAAAAATATAGTACTGTTGAGGGCAGGAGGGGTCAAACCTAACCTGATTCCTCATTTGTGGTCCTTGGCACACAGTGGAGAAAGTGATGAGATGTTTCTATGAATGACCCATTAGTTTCATGAAACTGGATAACGGTTAATCGAACGTGTTCTTGATCACAACAACACTGCAAGCTTGAGAAGTTACTCGCGGTGGCATTTTTGATCGGTTGAACCCAAAAGTTGTACTTCCAGTTCAGCGCAGGAATTACTGTTTTACAGACTGCAACTTTTTGTGACCAAGCTGGCGGTCTGCTCTCCCACCAGCCACCTAAGAACGCAGTCTGTGGACGCGTGTCCATGATACGTCACCCTTCAGGCGTCAGATGACATTGTTTTCTCATGAATTTATCATTTGAGATTAAATGGAGAGTGTGTGTTTGTGGGGCGCCTTATCAGACATTGAGCTCATTTCTGCTCATCATGAGGCAACTTTAAGAGCCACTCGACCTATTTTCTCTGCACATTGAAACCGATTGCACAATACCACCGGTTGGGTACCTCCACTCTGATGAACAATCACTAGGAGGCGAGAGTCCAGTGCAGGGGACCTCCGGGTCGTGTAGGGCGGGGCTTTGCTCTTTTGTGTCCAGGGCCTACACCGAGTCCTCCCCAGGCTGGTTTGATTGGCCCTAGCCCTGAGATCTTGAGCAAGCCGAGGTGATCGGTGTAATTGGGGTCTGAGTTTGGATGAGTTGAGGTGGAGAGCGATTCCCCACGGAATCCTCATATTAAAATAAGAATCCAAAGACCAAATCAATCTAGAAAGGATAGGCCCCATACGGACATAAATCGTGGTACATTATATTTGGTGAGCAAACACTGGCCAATGTATTTTCTTTATCACGGATAAAATACAGCATTAGATCAAGCAGTCATAATGCATACAAGGTTAACAACGGGCTTTGTTCAAGCTCAGCTTCTATGTTTTCAAACGTCATATTATTTTTGGTTTTAGTAGAAAAGTGTTTAAGGATACTTTTGATTTGCTTTATTTGAGTGCTATTTGATGTGTGTTGGTCCTGTGTGTTGGGCCTGTACGTGTTTGTTAACTTACTTCTGGTTCATTGTGACTGCTGCTTGTCCCTGGCCAGGTCACCTTTGAAAGAAGAGTCTTTTCAATCTCAAGTAGGCCTTTTTTCTCCTGGGTGAAACAAAGGTTAATAAAAATTCAGAACGACATTTATTAACTCCAGATTTTTTAACTCCACTCTCCAGAGTTCATGAAAACTCTCAAAGAAAAGTCTGTAGCTGTATGTGAGTGAAGAATATGGCAGCCCGGAGTATAAACGTGTGTGGCCCCTGTATTCAGAATATACATAGCACGTAAAAGTAATTATCATTAGTTGGCCTTGGGGCTGAACATCTCAAGGACACAGAAGAAAATATCTGCCGAAATCATCAGATGGTTGAAGGTCACTTTTCCAGTAACGGACCCAACTTTTTCGCGCCAATCACCCATTTCTAATATGTTCAAGTTTGTAATACTTAAATGGCGCTGCTAGTAATTGCGTCCCACTCGTGTTCCGCGATGAAATACAGAGTGGGACAGTTCTGCTCGCTTGCATGTCCTGGTGGTAAGAGGTCCTTAACCCAGCTGTTTGTTGAGCTGTTGTCCAAAATACTTCTGTATGATTTCTTCAACCCAATCTAATATGAAACCAACATTTATAACGTTTTTCAAACAGGATTATAGGGTTCGTAAGGATTGCACAGCGACACCACTTACAATATGTGCTCACAGTGCCCCGTGGTACTTTAAAGAAGGCTTAGCGGACAGAAACAATGCTCTAAACTGGTAACAAAGTGTGACCCAGGTACAATCTATATATTAATCGAAATTCCCCATGCTAGCCCATAATGTTTGTTGTGATGAGGATGTTGTGTTCATGTACATATCAGAAAAGTTGTGTCAATGGTTGTGTCCGGAGACAGTTGCCGTTGTTGAGGTTTTGTTCAGAAGTTGGTGTCTCTCAGGTTGTCTGTAACTGTTGTGATTGACAGGTCTCGGTCCTGCAGGTGAAGAAGCGGTGTAACTACCCAACATCAATGCTGAGTGGTGGAGATCCGATGGATCCTTCTGTAGTGGTCAGCAGATAAGACACTTCTCAGAGGCACATGTCATGCCAACCCAACGATGTAAGTGGAGTTAATTAAATAATCTATACATAAAGTAACATAATGGGTTGATAGATTAGGCCTGGGCAATATATCATGTACTGGTGTGTCTTTTTGCCTGTTCTTAAAATACATACGCAATAGTCATAATGTTGTGTTTTGTTTAACTCTTCTATTTAATAATGCAAATGTCAGATTAGACTATTTAGAAAGTGGTGTTATGTGTGACAAATGCGTTTGATAAATAAATTGAACTAATGTAAGTAATTTTCTCCAAGCGGTGTACAGTGAACTTCAGACAAGGGGATACAGGTCATTAGACAGGTTAGGGGTCAGACATCTAGCTCCACAACTTCCTGAAGCCATACGGTTGGTTTGTGACCTGGGGGTTGAACCCAGAACTTTTTAACTGGAGTCAGCACCATCTGCTTCTCTTCAGGAACTAAACATGGTTTTGTCTTCTGGTTTCAGATGTGATTCTGGGGTGCAGATAAAACCAGGATACTCATTCCACTGGATTCTACATGTAATTACATATGTGGCAATTGTGTTCATAATAATAGGATGGCATAGTTTTTATTATTCTTGTTAGTCCTGGGAGGTAAGCGAATACATTCACCCTTTCATGTACCATGTTACATTGCCAACTCTTAACCTGTATCATGGTTGCTTGACCTTACATTCTATCAATATTACATTAACATCTGAACAAGTATCATGGTTACATTAAACTGTAGACAATGTATCATGGGTTACCATTAACTAACATGTATCCTGTTTTTACATTAAACTTAACATGTATCATGTTACATTAAACATGCTATCATGGTAAGAATTAGGTCTACCATTATCATGTTCAAGTTAATCTACAACTATGTATGCATGTTACATAAAACTAACATGTGATCATGTGTAACATTAAACTAAGGTGTTACCTCTCATAGGTAGAATAGGCTAAATGACTATCATCCTTACATTAGACCTAAACATGCGAAAGGGTTATTGAATCTGGGAGAATGCATCTGTGAACTCTGTCTGACATATGTTGTTTACTCCACTTTCATATGAACTGCTCGTTTTATACAATCTCGTGCTGAAAACGGAAGGATTTAATGTAAGCCTATTCTTATCCGCACATGTTTCAACTTTGTAGAATGAGTAACAGATTCATTTATTAAAATTATCAAGTAATGGGTTTCAAGGGTTACTGACGCACAAAGTCTGATCATCGCTTTGTGATTTACACAATAACGAGTTTAATTCTATATTGTACCCAGAACGTAGTCATTGAGCCTACCATAGCAAGGACCAAGAGATGGCAGACCTACTGAACAACATCAATCTAATGTATATTTAGATATCAGAGGAATGGATCTGATTATACCAATGTATATTTAGACACTACTTCAACTCATAGCTGGGGGATGTGGCCAGCATAAACGTTCGAAAGCCTCGTTGGGCGAGTTTCATTACGTAGCTCACAGGCGTGAGTTCGTCAATGAACAACAAGAGCAGGGGATATATGGCACATACACCTACACGGGTAAGAAAAGACTTCTTCTGTTTAAAAACGCACTGATAAATGGCAGCCGTCTTCCTACCCAACTAGCGTATTCAGTCTGTCAAGATCAGCGCTTTCTTTATGTGATAGAGGGACTAATCACTTAGAGTGGACATGATTGAAACAAAGGAACGGTTCAAGCGATTAAACAGTGATTAGAATATATGGCAGGCACGTTCATAATAATAGGATTGATAAACTCTGGTTTATCATAATACATTCTAACCATAGCTATTGGGAGGTAAGGGTTACATTAAAGCTAAAATGTGGTGGCACAAGAGTTTTAAATAACAACAGATATTTTCAAGGGTTGGATTCAATTGCTACCTACATTGATATAAGGAGTTACATTAAACTAACATGTATCATGTTCCAGACTTAAACTAACATGTATCATCGTTCCATAAAACTAAGCATGTAATCATGGTTACATTAACTAACCATGTATCACGTTCCATTGTAACAACTAACATTCGTATCATGGTTATCGTATAAATCCTATATTAGTATACTCATGGTTAATTAAACTAACATCGTATCATGTTCCATTAAACCTAACACATGTATTCCATGTTCGCTCTCTAGAAGCTACATGTATAATGGTTTACATTAAACCTAAACATGTATCAACGTTCCATTTAAACTACATGTATATGGTATCTACATTAACCTAATCATGTTCAGGGTTTTTCTGAAATGATATGACTGCTGCTGACATGTTGATGTGTTGTTTCTCTCTATAGAATTTGGGAAAAACATTGAGAATAGGCTGAGATGGTAAGTGTTGTTGACTTCTAGTTTTTCTCGGGTGGTGCATTACATAACAACAATACTATTTTGTGACCGCTTTAGCTGAGCGGTGGGAACGGAAGTTTATTAGAGGATGACCAGAGGCGGATAACACCCAGGCCAGCCTCGGCTGAGCCTAGGCGGCCCAGGTGTGGGCAAGGGGGTCCGCTAGGAAATTGGCCGACCTTAGTTTTCGCAAATTGTGTACTTATAAATAAAAAAGATTGACTCCTATATGGCCCAACTAGCAAGAAACCATTAAGATATAGGGTGAAGCAGCTCACTGAGGGTGATGTGTGGGCCATGTCAATGTGACCAGGTTCATAAGTAGTCAGATTTGGCTTGTAAAGTACATAACGTCACGTCTGCAAAAATTCTAGGGTCATTCATAGCATGCTATGCTCAGCAAAGAGGCAGACACTCGTCCTAAATAGCAATTGTGCGAAAATAGACTCTCAACGCATGCTTTTTCCATTGGTTTCTCCGATATAGCACTCTGAACTATTGCATGACTCTGCCTGATGACCAATGCCGAGGCCAGCGTGGACGCAACCTTCTTCAGTGACTATGTCTACACAAGAGATCCTGTGAGGCACCGGCTAGTTAAGATAGACTGATAGACTATATTCGTGCAAATTACATTTTCCAGCCCATTGCGTTTCTGTCGGTCGTTGGTCCAACAGAAATACGTGGTCCGCAGCAGCTATGGGAATTCACCCTGATTTCTGTACATTGCTGTTTAGCTCAAAGCTGTCTCAGTGTGTTGTGTGTTGTTGTGGGGAGCTAGTAGTGTGTGCTGTGTTGTGTCGTGTGTGTGTGGTGTGTTGTGTGTGTGTGTTGTGTGTGTGTGTGTGTGTGTGCTCTTGTGTGTGCGCAGTGTGTGTGTGTGCTGTGGTGCAGTGCTCCCAGCTGTGTGTTTGTCTGTATGGGCATGTATTATTCCAAGCACGCTTTTCACATGGCACCCTTCTCATGAATTACTAGTTTTTTATGTGTGATTAGTGCAAATATGGCGGGCCGTCACAAATAGTCGCCTAGGTTGGCTCAATGTCCTCCTGTCAATACACACTAATGCCATGATTGACCCTGTTGTGATGAACATCAATCGTTCGTCATTGGATTGACATTTTATTTCTCTATTTGAAACAGGATACGACTGGAACAGGTGATTGCGGTTTCCGGTAAGGTTCTTATTCCAACCAGTTTTTTAACTGTGTTAAAAATAACACAAGCTTTATTAATATCGCCACAGCTGATTTTCAAGGTTTGTTTACCTGATCATCACCGTCAATATGATAATGCTGTGATTCACAAATAACATTTGATCCTAAATCTGTAACAGGGAAGTCAGAGGGTCCCTCTAGCAGAGGGACCCAGAGTGGCAGCCCGCTGAACTGAAGCAACATCATGTCAATAGATCTTAGATTAATTACGTAATGGATCTATCCATGGTGTTTAAGACACTACTCTCATAGCTGGGGCGATGTAGGCAACCAGCTCATCACACGTCAAACTCAGTGGGGGTTTTTTATTAACGTAGCCCTCACTGTCGATTCCGTCATGAACCAACACAGAGCAGGACAATCTCTAATTTTTACATTAAAAGGGTAGAAGACTCTAGTCCTTTGTTTGACCCACGCATAATTGTGCAGCGTTCTCCCTACACGTATTCAGTCTGTCAAATGCTTTTACTTGCGTAATAATATTTAATTACATGAGATTTATTTTATAACGCACTTAACTTTATCAACTTAATGACTCAAAAGTGCTACAATGCACATACAACATAAAGACTAACTAGATAAAAAGCAGGTGGTGTCACGAGGCTGAATAAACATGCTTAGAATATCTGTCGAAGACAAGTTATAATTTTTAAGTTAGGCCAATAGCGTTAGTTTAAACATGGATCATAGGTTTTGCCGTTTAGGACTCAAACATGTATCACAGGTTACGAGTATACTGTGAGTATGTTTGGCTGGCAGGTTCCTTGACATGTTAACCAGGTGTTGTTTTGAAGCTGCTTCGCTACTACGCATCTGATTGATCAACTTGAAGAGGTTAAGTGTTCATTCACTGGTTGATACAGAACAACAAATAGAATCGCCTGTGTTATCCTTATCCTGGCAGTGGTGGAGTCATTAGATGATGACCTTGAAATGCAAAACTACCATGTTGAATCATTTCTATTTAGATTCATGGATATTTTTTATTTTATAGAGAAAAAGAAAACACGAAACGAGAATACAAGCCTGGATTGGGGTCGGTAAGTTCTTATTCCCATGTTTTAAGCTTCTAAAGTGAAGTACTGGCGGCAGGTGCATAATATTTAGGAAAATGGCATATCTTTCTAAATGACTTCGAAATCATCAGTCACTGCGGAGGTAACGGGTTACATTAAACTCTATCATGTTATCATCGATAAATTAAATCTACTGGGTACAAGTATTGTAGTTTTATTAGTGCACACCAACTACATGTGCTCAATCGATAACATTAAACTAACCTTTACGCACATCGCTTAACACGTCTAAAACTAATTATTTGTATATCTCGCGTTATTCATTCGAACTATGACAATGTATAAGGGTTGACATTGTAAAATCTAACATGTATCCATGGATAACATTAAACTAAACATGATTTCATAGTTACATTAGAACATAACCTGGATCATAGTTACCTTAAACTAAACCAATGTACTCAGGTTACATTAAACTAACATGTCGTCCATTATAACATTAAACTAACGATGTATCATAGTGTACATTAATATCTTTAAACATGTATCATAGTTAACATAACTACGATGTTATTCATGGTTACAACTTAACTAACATGTATCATAGTTACATTATTAACTAACATGGTAAATCGAGGTAACATGTTATCATGGTTATACTGAATGATATTGCTGCTTCACTGAGTCTTACTGTAATTTTTTTATCTCTATATAATGAATTGGATGGAATCGACATTTCCGCGCAGGTAAGTGTAAAACTATGGTTTATGATATATAACTAGAACACAGAAATTACTATATGTGGTGAAGGTTTCATATGTAGTCCTTAAATTTGGTGTAGCTTTTGTAGTATTTCTAGGCAACTTCAAATACAGGTTTTCGGCAACTCCTCGTAGCAGCAGTTTGGTATTTGCAGTTCTAACATCTTGTCAACCATAAACACAAAAGGCCAATAGAGCACAATGACAAAATGTTAAAAAATATATAAATAGTGATATGTAGATTAAAAATGAACCACAGTTGGGGAATGCATAAAGGATATCATGGAGGCCACAGCTGTTAAGGTGCACAATACTATAAGTAACTCGATACACGCGTGCACACGCACACACGCACCACGACAGCGTTTTCCGAGCTGAAGACAAAAAATCGTACCGGTCAACGTGACGCGCAGGTTTCAATTTACCGGACAAATGTTTTGAATTCGTCATCATATCACGTGAGGCCGCCGTCTTGTGATTGGTCCAGCTCACTCATCAGTCTCCTCTGTGAATGAACGATTTTGTTTCAGCAATAGTGTGTTTTCAAAGTTCGCCTTCTTCCACTCGTACATTTCACCTGTCCCTACTCGGCTTACCTGGGCTGGTCACCTCACTTCGGGAGGGGGGCGCTCAGTTTTTGTACCCTATAAGACGTAATAATTCGAGATGGTGGTTGCGCGTTGAACCGGTTAACGGCGGCGCCACAGGGAAATTCTCCCATACCTCTCCCGATTACCGCTTCCGCGGTGCGTGCTTTGCCGTGGGCGCGCGCGCGACCGGTGCTCGCTAGTTTGTTATTCGATTGCCTGGCTTAAGACGTCTGTGATTGTGGGTCTACGAGTAAAATATTTTCAGTACTGGTTTACAATAATTACATTTTGATAGTATTTTTTTACCCATCAGTTGCTGAGCAACTGGCCGAAGCTGTGTTTGTTATTAGGAAATTAGGTGATAGAAGTTTAACGTAAGGCTACCCAACTGTCCATTCGCATCTCACACACTACCCACGATAGATTCAAGCTATGGTATCCCCAGGGGGAGGGGCGGTTTGAATTCACGATGCGGGTCCTTCTTGCTTTTTATATCCATCTCTGCCAAAGTATTTTATACTGGTCCTTCAACACTCTGTCTCACTAACAACGCTGCTAGCTCAAACACGAAATACAGCATATATGAGACGCGATGAACATGTGACTATGCATAGGGAAGAAAGAGAATACCGAACAGCTGAATTTGCAACGCAGTTGCCACAAATGATTCTAATTCTTGCCCTTAAGGACATGCTTGCAGAGTTTTTGAGCGGGTTCCACTCGGCTACAGATGTTTCAATCTGTGGCACCTGCTGGTAATACGCCCAACAAAGAAGTTAAAACTCTACGGCCTCGAATGCCCAGGTCTAATCGAAACCGCGCCTGCCGGTCATTTTGACCGGAACGGGGTTTGAAACTACCGGACTTGACGAAAATTGTTTAAGACGAGACTGTCAAAGTCCGTAACTTACCGGACAAAGCGGGAAACCCTGGCGGCAAGTCACGGGACTCACACACACAACACACACACACACACCCACACACACAATTCACACAGCAACATCGACGATCCAACAACACCCGGGTCACAAACACACACACACATCTCACACAACACACCATACGCGACATTGGGCCTGTCCATATTGGGTGCCTCGCTCACTAAGTCCAGTCCGTTGTGTGTGTGGATTTTCGCAGGGGCCACAGGGGGGGGTTTGGGGTATGAACAGTTGTCTTATAGTTGCTTTTAGTTAGGGGGTTGAGGTGGGTGATGGAGGCTAACAGCTCCTGGAGGAGAGTTGTCCTTAGTGCTTTGTTGGGGGTTTGGGTGGCTGAGTAGTGACTTCGCACGCGCTAACAGTCTCTTGGGGTAATATTGAGTCTTCAGTAACTTGTGGTGCGGGGCCTCCGCAGTGTGCGGTCCTTCGTACCCTTGATGCAGGAAGAGGGGGACACAAACCAAGGTTGACTTCCAGAGGTGCACAGTTTTTATTCTATGTTGCTTCCACTGAGTTGGTGCTTTGTGTACGCGTGGCCGTCCTCCCATTCAGGGACGTGATCACCACACACCCAGCAGTTCTCCGGTATCTGAGACGCTCAGCTCCTATGATCGTTTACTGCTGACGCTACCCACCCTGGTCTAAGTCTCCTGCTCCGCTCGTGGGCAGCCTCGCATACACATCACACTGCAGCCTGGCACAGGATGCCCTCAATGGTGTTCTATAAAGTGAATGAGCAGGTGTGTGGGATAAACCAGATCCTGGTTGGAGCTTCACATCAGTAGAAAGAAGAGCCTCATCTTGGTCCTCGTCTTTACAAGGCTGGAGATGTTAAGTAGACCCATAGTTAGGAGTCCTTGTGTGTTGTACTCCCCAAAGTCCTCCTCTGCCACTTCTTCCCTGGTTGATGGTAAGTGGGGTTCGCGTGGTCCACCTGGAACCTCCTAAAGTCCACGAGGATCTCATTTGTTGTTGAGTGGTGTTTCTAGGAACCGAGCGATGGTTATCCACACACCACTCTGATCTCACTGCATGTTGCGATCTTACCTGCCTGTAATGGCACTCATTGTGTTCACTAATGAGCCCCCGCCACAGTGGAGTCATCAGTCATTAATATTATTAGACGTATTGGGGATGTAATGAGATGGGTAGCGAGTCTGGATGAAGGAGGAGTAATTAGAGGGGCTGAGTACACACACCCCTAGGGCTCACCTGTTGTTCAAGGTGTTATAGTTGAGGATGTCAGATCCCCTACTCTGACATTCTGCGGTCTGTTTGAAACAAGTTCAGGATACATTAGCAGAAGTGAGGTGGGGAGACAAGATGAAATGAGTTTGGGGACCAGTTATTAATGGGGGATTGTGGTGTGATGAAAGCAGAGCTGAACGTCCACAAAGAGTCATTGCATCCTTACAATACGTGTTGGGGTACTCACCAGGGGGCACAGGGCTGTGTGTTGTGCGATGGAGACAGCCGTCCTCTGTGGATCTGTTTGCCTCATGGGCCTAGGAGACTGGCTCGTCTGTCTCAGGTGCCACAGGGAGGCATTCTCCTGAATGTACGCCAGTATCTCCGCTCAAAGCAGCTCAAATGATTGGACTGGGGTGAAGGGCGACTGGGCGGTAGTCATTGAGGCAGGGAATGCAGAATTTGTGGGGTTAGGGACGATGGGTAGTGGTCTTTAAGGCAGGTGGGCATCTGCAGACTTCGTTGCAGGGAGAGGTTGAAGATGTCTGTAAAAACTCCTGCCAAGTGGTCGGCCGTATGACCTCAGTATACGGCCCGACACCCATCAGGGCGCAGTAAGCTTTGTTGGTGTCAACTTCTCAAGGTGGACCTCACCTGGTGGTGCTGAAGAGTGAGTGTCTGCTCCTCCTCCCAACTATCTAGTGTGTCTTATATTTGTAGTCAATAAGAGTTTTGATGCCTCTCCAATGCTTCCTGGGGTCCTTGTTTTCAAGGTGACCCTCAATGCGCTGTCTGTACTTGCCTTTGACCTCTTTAAAGGGGACATACATCACCACCAAGGTGTGAGTGTGATTAGCCATTACCTGCCGTTTTCCAATATGCGCATTGTGACTCAACAGGTGGCGTGTCCACTAGATGTGTGACGGACAGATGGGCAACGTTTGCTACAGTCGCTGGCTAGGCTGGTAGACTGATCCTATCCAGCACACCACCTAGGTGGACACGCCCGCCTGTGATGTTCAAATGCTGCATATTTCAAACCTGCTTGTAATGGCTAATCAAACTCACATCCTGGTGGTATGATCTGTCCCCTTTAAGGCCCTTTTTTAGGTCTCGGTTCAGGCCAGTACGTTATATGCCAAGCATGTCCACCTGCCTGAAGGGCAAAGTATCTCTCGCCCTGAAGCAGCGACCTCACATTACCTTTCAAACCAGGGTTTCTATAGGGAACACCTTGATGGTTCGTGGTGCGCAGCACTGTCTTGTGCAAAACTGAATGTAGGTCAAGGACGTTAGAGGTGTTAACTCCTTCAGCAGTTGCTCCTGAAGAAAATACCTCCCATAACTGTGCTCTCAAAACAGTCCTGTAGTGATGTAACGGCTTCCTCACTCCATACCTGTACTGTCTTCACAGCTGGTTTGGTTCTACAGACAACTGGTTTATAAGATGGACTCTGAAATCAGAGGTGTGGGGTTGGTGGAGCTGTATATGTCCTCTGTATATTTGGATATACTTGGTCCAGTGTGTTTTTATCTCTGGTTGGAAAGCATACATTTTTGTGGAGTTTTGGTAACACTTTCTTGATAATACTCCATCACTGCCTAGCTGGCAGTGGTGGAGTTATTAGAAGATGACCTTTAATGAACCCAATGTTGATATTTTATTTACATTTTTGTCTTATAGAAAGTGACAACAGTGGACCTGGGTTTGAAGAGATTTGGTAAGTTTTTATTCCACATGTTTCACTTTGTAAATGAGTAACAGATCATTTATTAATATCCAGTGATTTTCCAGGGTTACTGACTCACACAAGTCAGATGATATCGCTGTGATTCAATAAACATTTTTGGGGTGATGTGGCCAGCATAACGTCAGCTCAGTGGCGTTTATAACGTAGCTCACTGAGTCGTCATGACAACACAGAGCAGGGACAAAGGGTAGAAAGGTCCCTTTCCCTTCTTTAGTCCGTAGCCCCGGTCCGATTCAGGGTGAAGGTGAGGCTTTGTTTCATTTTCATTTGGTTCGGTCAGCGTTCACACTGGACTCTGATAGGCCGACCGTATTGTAAACGCCTCGCGGTCGGCGGGTCGCTCGTCTGTTGGACAGAACCTCAGAGGGAAACTCACAACGTCTCCTAGTTGAGGACAATATCAATGGAACCACTTTGCGAGGTCTTGGGTTTTTCATTTTGTTTCGGTGTTCCCACAAGTTAAAAATCATTTGGCAGATCTTCCACCATTCTTTAACTGAGTAATTAAAGCAAGTAATCCATGACACACAATTTTAAGAGCCACAAAATGTCTTTACATATTCTATATAATTAGAATATGTAAATCTCGATAATTGCTTTCCCCTCCTGATTGCACCACGTCTGACTCACTTTAATCTCAAAAAGTTCACTTATACCAGGCTAAATATGCTTTTTATTATTTCCTGTGTGGGAAAAAGTTTGCACATCCCAACCGACGAGGCATTGTGTGTCTTCTGGGTGGGATATAGTTATCATTTGGATTTGTACCCATTTTCTATCTCTTATCGCTAATTGATTAAATGGTTTGGCCGAAGCTGACATGGAGACTAAGCGACTTTTTTCAACAATGTGACTATGTCCTGCTTTAAAAACCAAGTTTGTTAACACAAGTTCAAACACGGATATCACGCATTTTCATGCTCATATTCGACAAACCGTTAATCTATTGATCGTGTCCCAGAGCACGATTGTCCGGCTTTTTTCGTGCTAAACAGAA